>JAPYYW010002779.1:0-18313 GCA_030522545.1 Cremastinae sp. A BG-2022a
ATAAATGTTTACTCTCAAACGACTTCGTATGGGAGAAAAACGTTGTCGAACTTTTGATTTTTTGCTCTACGGAGTCAACTCCCTTAAGGTAGGAGTCGCATGAAAATCGTTTGAAACAGAATTTCTTAAAAGTTTGCACAACTCTTCTTTCAGATCATGTCAAAATGTATACCAAATTTTATGAAGCTTCGCCATCTAGTAATCAAGATATTAATTGTTGAAAGTCATTGCATTTTTTGATCTCTCATAAGAGCCCATGTTAAAAGTGACAATTAAAAAAATTAAATATCTCAATAACCACATGTGGTGAAGCCTCTTTAAATTTAGCACACATGTTAATATGATGTCAAAGAAGATGAGTAGAAATTTTGAAAAAATTCTGTCTCAAAAAAATTAAAGTGATGATTCAACATCAAGTTAACACGTACAGTCAAACTTTTGAATAAACTTTTACGCGACTCCTACCTTAATTGATAGCGTGCGCTGTACTTTGAGATTAATGAAATTTGTTAAACTTGACAGAGTATCGACACGAACGAAAAAAACGAGTGTTACTTGCATGGAGACGCATAACAATGCCCAGGCTTTAAAATTATTGAAGCGAAAACTTTCCGACCCGGATATCCACCATCCGATTCCGGATCTGCATCCGCAGCCGATAACGGGAACACGCAGCGCAGCGATATCCATTCCCTACAGAAATGACGATCTTGGAAGAAGCACATCTAACACGAACGTCCACGGTATACTGTTTTTAAATACTTATTTCACATGGTTTTACATAAATTTATTTTAATTTTTCTAGTATTAATTTAAATTAATTTTTCGATAGCTGGTGTAAGAACCTCCGTGAAAAGTGATCTGATAGACACAGAAATTTCTCCGCCATTCAGACCCGTGGTAGGAAGTGCCGGAAGCCCTACGAACGGAATAGTACAACCGGCAAATCTTCATCGACCGGGAAGAGCGCTGATAAATCCATTCGACCCTTCCCACGTTACGATCAAACTGACGAGCAACCGGCGTCGATGGACTCATATTTTTCCTAAAGGTAGTAATTTTGATAAAAAAATTTAAAAAGAATTAAAAATTCATTTGTTTCACTAAATTTAATACTCGCAGGTCCGACTGGAGTTCTCATACAACAACATCACTATCAAGCCGTGCCAGCACATTCGCGATCCGATCAGCAAACTGATACGCCGTCGACCGTGAGCGATTCACCGGTGGATCAAAGTTTTTCGACCCAGGGACCCATTTCTCGATCAGCATCGCAAGTTGGATTTCAAGATCGTAAGTCGTCGTTGTAAAAATTCACAGTTTCGCGAAATAATTTTGAAAATATTTACGCCAAACGCAACGTTGTTACAGATGCAAAAGGAAAGCAACGACCGAATATTTCACTCGCTAGCATCGACAGATTCGGCAAAAACTGTTTACCAACGGGAAACAAAAGTTTGACTCTGCTTTGGGGCGCGACTGGCGAACAAGAGTGGACGCCGGCACTCGCGACAGGTCAGTGTTGTAGGAATATATTTATAATCAGGTATTTACGATATTTAATGTTATCTATAATTGACGTACGATTTTATTGCGTGAGAATCGTTCGCTTCATACTCACTCAAAGTCATACGCATGATTGTCAACATCATCGTGATCAATTTGAATGCGAAAATTCGTTTATTCCAAAAAATAGCCAAAGAGTACAGCCATACCGAAGATGTAAGTGAAATGTCGTGGATACAAATACTGGTATAAAAATCAATAACTGCGAAATCGGTAATGAGACTGAATGCATTCTCGTGTTTTAATATTGCAACCACGAGATTAATATCTGTCAAATTTGTTTCCATGCTGTGGTACATCTGATTGGAACGGAACGCTGGACGCGTCGACTGTGTGATTCCAAATAAAACAGCGATCATAGGTTAGCCTGAAAACTTGAAGAACCCGATTCAGTATTTCTTTTATTTAAGCTATGGGTCTGTAGACTGATTATAAAAATCTTTGTAGCTATTTATTTACGAACCAACTGGCACCTGTGACTACCGTAGATAACCACCAACCGCTCTAACCTTTTTTTTTAATTCGGTTCTAGCATGTCTGCACTGTATGTACCTTTTTCCTCTACTTAAAACCTCATTGATATATAAGTTTGTTGTTTTTTTTTTTTAGCGTAGAAACTTATTTGTCATCTTCTCATTCCATGTCACTCACACTCTCACCAGCATTTATTTTCCAAATATAATTTCATGTAGTAAAAAATGTAAAAAGTTATTGTACTGCTATTGTAAATACATATAATCCTGCAACTGGTTTTGGTTTAATTTAGCATCGTTCGTGTCTAAAATATTGCGCATTTGAGCAAATAATTTATTGGCGAATGCAGGTGTCGACTGGAAATCTCTCACGATCCCAGCTTGTCTCCCAATCACGACGGATTATTTCCCAGACAAGAGAAGTCTCCAGAATGATTATCTAGTATCGGACTATAATCTTCTGCCGGACGATGTTAACGCGGATTTCGCTCAGCAGCGAGCCATTTACAAAAAACCGCTCACCACGGCGGAAGTATTCAAGGAACTCGTCTCTCAGCGTTTGGCTCAGGTAAAATTATTTTCGTGGTAAATTTCTGAAAATATGTAAAATATTTATAAATTAGGTTTTTTTGTTTTATCATTCGAGGGATTCCAATTGATCATACTTTCACCGAATAACAAGCAAAAGGCATCGACGCCTGGCAGCAACTCGGTACCACCTGTTAGTTCTGTCATTCGAGGGAGAAACATCGAATCTGAACCAAAGGAAGAATATCTGCTGAGCATAGGCAGAATATTTCACAAAATATCACTTTGTGGAAATTCCATAACTGTTACGAGATATCGACCTCGGTAAGTTACATCATCGTTTCCACTTCATGAAATAATTCATATGATAAATACACGATAACAAAGTAACGATATATTTTTACGAAATTTGTTTTCAGCCATCCTTATCCACCATTCAACATTCATTATCGATATCGATTCCATGCGCCACATCACGATACTTACGAGGTATCCTGGGTTTCTTTTACAACGGAGAAGCTTGAGAATTACAACTGGAATTATTTAGATCATTACATATGCACGAGAGGCGATACAGACTTTGCTCTAGTCGAGGTAACTATTTTTAGTTATTTTTGTTATTTTCACACTTAACCCTATATACATATATAGCTTATTACCGGGGCTCGTAGCAACCCCATGCGTACTCCAAGATATTCCTCTGAGCTTCCGAGTGTCATTGCCGATCGCGGATGTATGTAATAATTTAATTTAAAGGTCTGACAGTAGTAATAAGTATATTTTCCATTAAAATCAATATTCTGTATATATTATAACGAAATAATATATAACCAAGAGCTGTAATCGATAAGAGACATACAAGATGCGGCTTGTGCCCGTGATCAAGAGATTGCAAAAGCTATACGCTCACTGTGTCAAATATTGCCGCATCCTATGCCAAAACAGTATGAATGTATATCTTGTACCGATTGTCAGCCAATCGAACGAGTCTTTTTATATTACATTTCTTTCAACTTATATTATAGTAAAAAAAAAAGAAAAACAAAATTGAGAAACAATTTTTTGTATATTTTTTTCAATAATTTTTCCTACTCTTTAGATATCAGATTTTCTTCATTTTCGGTGACTCGAATAATTATAATTTTTTCAGCGAGTGAAGTAGCTATATATTTTTTCAAATAGAAGGGTGTTTCCTCTTCGATATGGCGCTTCAAATTTCAAAATCGGTTAAACGATTTAAAAAATTATAAATTTTTATTAAAAAAAGAGCTTTTTAGTGATTGTTTTTCGTTTTTTAGTCGTTAAATGGCTTTTTTAACAACTAAATATTAATGGAATCGAATTTAACTTACAACGAAGAAAACCGTGTGAGTTAAAGTATTTTTGCTCCCATACGTTCAGTTTTATAATCCTTGGGACAAACCTTGGTATTAATATGAACCCCACTTATGAGTTTGAAGATAAAAAAACTAGTCACGAGTTCTAGGGTTAAGAAGCGAAATGATTTTTTTTTAAATTGTTAAGGCTTTGAAGTATTGGAGATTTCGAATGTTCCTGTTGCCTCTGAACAACGTGGCAACACGAAGAATTCTGGATGGTTCTTCGAGATGCGATCTCTATACGCCACCGACAGCGCACGAGCAGGCTCAGCTGATGGACGGTTTTTTGCGATTCATCGAAGGCTGGCTGAACAAAATTCGTCGGCCGAATCCGAACAAGAATTGGGTAACGTTAAAAATATCAGCAGCATGAAACTTTTTGTGATTTAAAACTAATGAGAATTGTTTTTGCTCGAGCTCCAGGTCGTCGGTCGCAGTCTCTTAATAAGAATAGGCTGCACACTAGCTAATTCTGGCTAGTTCTGCCATGATATCTAAAAAAAACAAAATAGTTTTTAATTTTTTTTAACGAACCGCATTGAACGCTACTGGCTCCCTTGAAAAAAAAAAAAAATTTGCATGCGAAACTCCAAACAGCATTTTATCGTCGTTATAAGAGTTTAGTTGCGATCTTAGCCGCTTCGTTGCCACTTATTATAATTTGCCTCCGCTCGAAAGAGATCGCACTTTTGTACAAGTCTTGCAAAAGAAGTATTCTACTTGCGAAAAAAAAAATGTTTCCTCGACAGGGCAAGAGGCGTCCTTATCTTCGTAAGGGAAGCGTTCGTAGTTTCGACCACAGCGGATTAATCGTAGATATTATCGTTCGTATGCTCGTAGATTCGTCGTATTTAGCTTACTAATAGCTCGAATGTACATAGGAGAGGAAGTTTCAGCATGCTGTGTTTCAGAGCCCGACAGCTAATGTGGGCAGTACACGCGAGAATACACGAGATCCTGCGACACATTTGACAAGACGTAGGCACAGCACGAGTCTGATATTCCTCACTAACCAGGTACTTCCTCTCCGGTAATCTTTTCTCTCTAGCCTACGTCGATACTTCAGCGAAGACATCTCATATTCTTCGACTATAAAACATATCACGAAAATCAAATTTAAGCAAAGCTGCGAATATTTCAATCTACATGGAAAACACTGCTTGGAACACACACTGTGTATGAAGATTTACCTTTGTTGGGAATTTTACAAAGTCAAAAACGTCTATTCATTTTTTGACTAGATTTTTTTGCCAAAAAATGGTAGATATTTGTTGCATGCACTATTTTTCAATATTCAAACAATAACGTTTGATTCCCTGCATCTAACCATCATTGTTGCTTATTCTCTTTCTTTTATTTCTGGCAGAGCTTGCAAGTGACCGATTAACAAAGAACATGTTGAAAATTATTGAAAATGTGCGATTAGGATTTAGACATTGCGACTCGGCTTTTTTCCTCTTTCTAAATACGTCTTCCAAAATTCATAGCCTAATTAATCGCGTTATTTACTAAATTGGCTCATTTATACTTACCGGTATATTCACGCATACTTTGCAGACGAATCTTGTTGGAAGTTCTCCCTTTCGGGAACGACTCGGGAGCAATCGTCTACCTGAAAAGCCAAGACCAAGGTTTGACAAGCTTCAATCTACCGACCGCAACCATTCTTACTTCTACGCTTTTTTTTTATATCGAGCTTCATCTTTTTTTCTACACTTTTTTCCTTTTACAGAGTTGGTTGACACTGGTGTTTTTGCTATTTTCGTTCGCACATAGTATTTCATCTGTGTTTTAAATCATTGGCAAAGTGATTAATATTTTTTTTCTTTTTTTCTTATCCAGCTCCGAGTACATAGATTTATTTCTTCACCTTTCGATCATCGGTGTGCATCGGAGACTTTTTGTTTCTACATACTCATGCCAGTTACACTTTTTCAGTTTTCACTGCGTATTTCGTACAGAGTAGTTGCACGAATTTTCGATTGCGTGAACTTTTGAAAATTGCACGTTCGAGGAGTAGCGAAAAATTTCGGGCGAATACTCTGTTCGTCACTTTTTTTTTCCTTTTCTCTTCTTGGCAAGTGAGTGAGTGACGGGGTTCTCTGTTCAGGAAAAGCATGTGGTGAATACCGCTGCCGCTGTACGCACGTTCCTCGACACTCCTCGCTACGTGCCACCCAGGTTTGTCTTTTGTTCGCTTTTTTCTACCTTTAATTCTCTACGAATTTTTTTTTCTCGTCTCTTCCTTTCATTTCAAATTAGACACTTGCTCTTTCTAGAATATAACATTACGAATAATGCCTGATTAAAATTAAAATTAACTCTGGATATATTTGTCAGTTTGAAATTTTCTCTTGCAGTTTTTCTTTTTTTTTTTTTCTAAAAATAGCAATTTAATTTCTGGCAAAAAGTATTCATTATCTGCAATACTCGTGTTTAAAAAACTTGAAATGAACATGAACTTGAATTTCGATTGATTTATTTGACAATATTGGCGGACATCAGATCTGGATCGAAGGTGATGGACAGAGGAAGGGTGTCGCCGGCGAGCGAAGCCGTTCTTCCCCTAGCACTCGAAGCACCGCCTCCAGACTATTCGGAAGTTACTGAAGAAAAGTGAGTAAAGAATAAAAATAAAAAAAAGAAGCACGTTTCTACAAATAAAAATTTTTTAGTTCAAACACGGAAGTGACGAAGATCAAGAGTAATGCGGCCAACACTGAGATTCTAGAAGCAATGAAGCATTCGCAAACGGGTGTTGGATTTCTCACTCAGCACCCTTCGTTGCCTAGCCAGACGTTTGTCAGTGCTGACGCTGTTCAGTGGTTGAACAAACATATCGAAGGCGGCGTCACTGTAGAGAATGCCATTAAAATAATGAAGGTAGATTATCAAAGAAATCAGTTTTTCTGAATTTCAAATGATTTCCTTTCATAATTGATCATTTTTGATCATAAAATTGATCATTTTTTATCATTTTAGAGCATGATAGTCGATCGTCTGATCTGCCACGCTTCTGGTGATTTCTCGAAGCCGTTCATCCTTGGATTTTATTTGTATCACATAGTGCAGGATAAGGATGGACAAAAAGGTAAATATCGTTTCATAAAATAAAAATTTAAAAAAAAATACATTTTTCGTCTGGACCTAATAACTTTGACGATATTCTTTGTGCAGCTGCAGACTATTCGCCGCCTCTTTGCGATCTTCAGAGTTTTGAGAACGAGTGGGTCGAGGTGGAGATGAAAGCGCCGGACGGATGGTGTGAATCTACCGGAGGAACGATCGGGACGAATATCTCGACGCCGATATCCATACCAAGCTGCGAAACCATCGATGAATCCAACATTCCACCATTCTTGCGAGATGATTTGGAAGTGCCGGACGTTAATAGTGACAAAGACTGGAGAGGTAAATTTTCCTAATTAACCTCCTACGATCGCACAGGCTCGTTCACGTTCTCCCAAATTTTTCAACGCGTTTAAGTGCGATCAAAAATCTGCAAAAATTCTTCAACACTCTTGAATATTTCTACAATTAAAATCAAGATTAATTTAAGTTTTTGTTAAAAAAATCGATTTAAAAAAATGAGCCATACTAAAAGAAGATCCTTTCAGGTTTTTGTTATAGACATCCCAATATTTAAAAAAAATCACGGTTCTATTGATTCTGCTGGAAAAAGTATAATTATTGAAACATCTGAAAATAGGCTTTTTCAAATAAAGCAAAAATTGATGATTTATGTATAAAAAATCAATGAGCATTCTTTATTTTTATATGAAAATTATTTTTGGAAACAAAAGAAACATAAAAAGAAATAATGAAAAAATTTACTTCTTTTCGTATAGAGTAAAACAGTCAATAAAACCTTTTAGTAAGGAGCACTTTTTACTAACGTGCCGGTTAACTCGCGTGTTGCTCGCGAACTAACGCTTGGGAAGCGTCCATACGATGCGTCTGTAATCTTCGATGGCCCAAGTTTTTTTAAGGGGAGGTGTGCCAATTTTTTCTTTTTTCGTTAATGACAAATTAATAACGGAAAATTCCGCTGGGGTCGTTAACAACCCCCTGTGCAACCGTGGAGTGTTAATTTAAACGAAATTTTCGATAATTATTTAGAAAACAATGCCACACGATTTTTTCTATTTTTTAGTTCCACTGTACAAACACACTCACTTGGATATTGATTTAAATAATCGAAGCGACAGAATAGAATGGGGTCACTTGCGGTACCAATCATTGTTCCGGCCAGATCGTTCCTACGAACTCGTCGTCCAGTGGGTGGCTTCGTCTGGAAGCATCGTCGCTGATCTCGTTAGTAAAAAATTATTACTGCAAATATTGATTTTCAATTTTTTGTAAAATTTGATTTATCATTTTTGCAGATTTTCGTGTGGCAACGGAAAGCTCAGATGTGTGGAATTCAGGTTGTTCCTATACCAAGCGATCTTCTCGCCCTTCCTTACACTTTAAAGAGCGATCCACTGCGAGGACCGATTTTCATACCGCTGGACACTGAATGTCTCATGATGAATAAAAGATATCTCTTCGAAGGTATTATTTTATTGATCTGTTTTCTGATCGAGGTTTGCAAGTACGAGACAAATTACAAGCTCGTTCTCAATTTTTGCCTCTTTTCAGAATTTCGCGAAGACACGTACGCTCAGAGACTCTTCCTCTTTCATGAGGCTATACTCCAGAGATTCGGATTTATTCCCTGTCAACTCGAAAACAACGAAAATGATCATCAGTACGTTCACATAACGGGCAACGTTTTTATCCTGGTGTCGTCGACGATTTCGACGAGACCTAGACCGCGCACTGGCACGAGTATCGTCAGAAGAACGACTGGACAAAAAAGATACCCGGTTCATCCTGACCAGCCGAGTCCTCACGAGGCCTACATAACGAGGCACGTTAGTGGAAAAAACAAAGACGATTACAGTATGGATCGAAGGGTGAGAGAATTATTCAATTTCATGCTTTGAATATGTAAAATTTAGTTTTGACATTCTTCGAATTTTTCCTGCAGATGGGATTTTCATGGTCCTGGAACCACATGGTCAGTCGAAAGTGGAAATCGCTCTCGACTTCCGCCGGTGACGAGACGTTTCAAAAAAAGATCATTCAAGATTTCAAGCATTTTTGCTCAAACGGTGATAACAGGCTCAAACAATTCTGGGAATCGTGCTGGGAACTTAAAGAAAAGTCATGTACAAAGGTCAATGAGAATTGAATCTTTTTTTTTTCGTTTTGTACAAAGTGCCTGCTTGTTGATTATTTTTAAACTAGAACACTAGATGACCAACTCGTTTTGCAAAATTGTTTTATTTTTTGATCATTGATAATACATTTGTAATCATTGAGATAATAAAAACGAAAAATTATTAAGTCGTTTACAATGTCGAGCTTTCAAGTTTTTTCTTCGCTTAGTAAAGCAAAACTGAGGAAAAAAAGGACTCGTTCCATTCAGTCAAATACTGATGGTGAGATGGTACAAGTGACAGTCTCATTTGTACGCTTCACGTTTTCTTCACAAAAATATCCACTCTAGCATCGTTCTCTGTTCAATCATCACTACCATCCCTATAACGCATCAAAATTCAATAAGCATTAATATTTATCAAAGTAATCTCAGTGATAAACAGCTCCAAATCGATGGCGATTCGAAGATAGTATATAAAAATCAAAATTCGTAAAAAAAAAGGAATAGTTTTTGGTGCTCCTATCCTGTGATAAAAATTCCATAAAATATGTTTGTCGTGACTGCATACAATTTATATATTAAATATTATCTCTATGCTTTTCAAAAAGCTGACCTGGATGGCGGCGTGGCAAAGTACTTCTTGTTTTTCCTCAAAAATGTTCGACTGCAAAAAATAAAGTTTACACGTAAGCTTTAAACATATTATAGCGAAACTAGAGTTTTTTTTAATGGTTAATTTTCGCATACCTAGAACCAAGCGGAGTATTGAAGAAACCCCGAGACGTTGTACGTTTAAGAAGCGATTCCGTCGACGGCGTGTGCCTCAATTCACCAGTTTTCGGAGTACCCAGACCACTCAGACATTCCGGATTCACAAAGTTAGCCCAATAGTCTGAAGGAATTTTTAACAAGCTTTCAACAATCTGAAAAGGAAATAATGAGTAAATATTTGAAATTTAAACTTGATTTTGTGGAATATTGAGTATAATTATAATCGCGTTTACCGCAACTTGATTCTTTGTTTCGTTCAACATTGAAGTCGGAGAAGGTTCTTGGCAACTGTAGCCTACCAAAGTAGGACCGAACACCTTGGCAAGATTGGATATTGGCATTTTGCATTCGGGACTGCTGGAGACTCGTTGCAGGTGGAGAATGAGAAAAGCAAGAGTATCGCGATTCGGTTGCGGAAGTTCAGAGATAGCTTGATAAAGAGCCGCGTCGGCGTCTTGTTTGTCGGCTATCGTTGTCGCGCGTACAAAGTCAGCCCAGAGTCCAACGGTGATCAGTGGTTCGCGCAAAGATCTCAAGAAATCTTTCAGCGTTGAGCATATTGTGGGAATATCGATCTCGCTGAGATTCGGGGCACCTTTGCCCTTGAGGAATTTTTCTTTCAGGCCCTTGACATCCGTTATGCCACCGTTAACTCTGTACAAGCCTTGCTCTCCCATTCCTCGCAATTCGACCTCGTTTATGCAATGAACCACGAGGGAAGGCACCATTGGCGGGATCATGGGCGTGTAATCGGCAATTGTTCCCTAGAAATAATAATACTTATCATAAGATAAATAAAACAAATGAAAGGATGTAGGAGAAAAAATGTATTGCATACCGATATGCCGCGCAGCGTGGGCGTATTTCCTGTCGGGACGCACGGAAGTGGCACGAGATCTTTGCACTCCGAGTGAGCTGTCGCCCGGCAATCGCGACACTTTAACGCTACTTTTCCAAATCGTATTTTTTTGCCACACGGTGAACATATTTCAGGTTTTATTACAGTCTTCGCAACGAAGCTGTGACCCCGGGTTGTCTTCGAGTTGAGAGTGTAACCTCCGATATTCGGACTCGGTTTGAATATGCCTTCGGAATCGGATCCCGAAGTTATTATATCGGCTGATGGGGCGGACGGCTGAAGAAAAACCCATTCAATTGAAACAAAATTATTGTTTTACTTTTGAAGATATTTTAAAGAAATATGTACCTTGACGTTGGTTATGAGAATATCATTCGAATCTAAAGCGACTATCTTGGATCGACTGCGATCCGCGCTCTTGCGTCTCTTTCGCGAATTTTGCAATGGGGTCTGAGGATCAAGATTTTCATCCGCAGGAACAGCTTCGATAACGGAGGATGCTGTGATCGTCCCATCTTTCGGCATCGAGACCGTCGTGGTCGCAACTATTCTATCCGAATTATTCAAGTCGGCGACCTTGTGCAGGGTGCTCCTCCGCTTTTTTGCAGAGTATTCGCCGCTCGGCCGGTGCTCCTTCCACTCGCGTTTCTTGTGCCCGTGATTCAATAGAATACTAGCATCCAGATCGTCCTCCGATTTAGAGAAACAACTGAGATCGCTTAGAAGAGAGCCAGTGGAGTCCAGCTCCGCGATAGTATTCAGTCTGAAATTATTATCAAATTTATTTCAACTTTCATTGAAAATTTTTGTTATTTGGAAAGGCTGAATAATTACTTGTCATTATGATGCAAGTCCTTGAGATGGGCATTACTGTTTCTACCATTGAGAGTAGTATTATTCAAAAACTGAAGTTTTTCTCGTGTCTCGTCATTCAAGTTTCTGCCGCCGTCGTTGAAGAGTAAGTCGCGAGCCATGGCAATTTGTCTTTCCTGAAATCCATCCAATTCTTGTGAAAAAATATTCAAAATCATAAAAACTAGTAGCAAATGAAAGAAATGTTGAAAGTACGAGCGAATTTCTCTGTTCTTCCGCAATTCTTCGTCTTCTCTTTTCCTCATCGAGAAGCCTTCGAGCGTGACTGAGCTTCCTGTCCAGATCTGCCGATTCCTGGTGCGCTTTTTCAAGCGTAGAGTGAAGACGCTGGCACTCTTGTACAGAGGCCAACCATTTTTGTCTCAGTTCCTCCTGGTTTATGGCAAACTGAAGAAATTCTAAGACCAAGTGCAATTTATGGTAATTAGCATTTGTCGTTTTTTTTTGTATTCATAACAGTATAATTCTTAAAACTATTTTATTCCATGGATGAGACTCTCGACTAACCTTCTTCGCAGGAGCCATTGACAAGAACGTTCGTGCATCGCACGAGTTCGTCGTGAGTCGCGAGCATCGACAATGATGTCGACATTGTTCGCGTTTTCTGTCGCACCGAAACGCTCGAAGATTCGCGAATTCACGAAACGTGAAAAAAGTATCGAACCGATGACGAAGCTGTCCCGCGCGTGCCAGAATAACTCTCGGCAAAGAGCGCAATAAATAGCAAACTATTGGAAAGGTCGGTGTATCCTGTTTGGATAAACACTCTACGTTTCCTTAAACATGTTTCTCTCCCGATCAACTCGTTATTTCGCAGCGAGCAAGTTTTCAATATAACCGAAGCTTCTGAGACACCGTTAAAAAACGATCCGTTGACATTGTAAGCTACGAAAACCGCTTGGGCCGCCGATGCCCCCCTCGATTTTTGAATTCGACCAACAGGAGAGGACCCGGCTTGGACGTCTCGCGCCATCTATGCTCGTCGAGTAAACTTGTCGGAAGCGTGTCGCAGTGCCCGCTAGCGAGGATATTACCAATCGCGTGCGCGCCGAGTTGTTGAGCGTCGGTGTGCGCGCGCTCGTGGTTCGCCAACGGTCCGCAGTTAGCGTCCATATCGCTGACGCGTAACCGATCGTCGTTTGAAAATTCAAGCAAACGGAAGAAGGCGTCGCTCGTGTAATCATCGTATTTTTTCAAGGTAGTCGATTTACGTGAAACCATTCGAGAATTTTGAAGGTTTGACGAACGAAAATGACGCCGAATGAATCGTAAGAATGAAAAAGGAATGCGGTGAGTGTTTCCCTGACCTTCTTCCTCAATCCTTTTTTTTTTATCAAATATGCATGTATTGTTGCGTCATACGCAGGCCACTCATTGGAACGATCGCGGCAATATTTTTCTCTTACAAAAGTGATACTTTGTCATCTTAAGTGCAGACAATGATCGATAAAACAGGAGGGGGGAAGGGGTCTGTGGATACTCTCAAATTTATTTTTTGCGTCTCTGAATCGCGAAATTGCCACACACTCGATGTAACTTCGTTTTCGTCGAGAGTCAGCGATTTTCCGTGTCTCGAACTTTCCGAGACTCCGGGGGAATCTATCCGTGAACGGGTTTCGGATGGAACAAATTTATAGCCCGGGCTCGTCTCGCGAGGGAACTTTGTTGTCCCGCAGATTCCGGGCTCTGATATTTCGGCCAGACGACAAAATGGATTTCTCGCATTACGGGCGAGAGCTGGCTCCGTATCCCGCGCTGTGTATGTACGATGAGCTCTTTATCGCGTGACCGGGGGGAGGAAGCTCGGAAAATATTTTATGAGGGGGAAAAAAGGGGAGCGGAAGTGGTCGCCGCGCGAGCGAATGCGAGAGTGGTCGAGTCGTGGAAGCATCGGGGGGGGGTAGGGAGGAGGGGGGCAAAGGCTGATTCGAGCGCTCGAGAGTGGTATATATTCGCACACGCGGCGCCGAGACGCAAAAAAGCGTATGGATGCGAAAAGCCCGCGGGATGAGAATCGAGGATCCGGGATGAGACTCTCAGAGAATCGCAGAGTCAGTGCCTTCCTTGCGGTTACATGAATATTGAACAGTTCGCTTCGTCGTGTTTCGACGAAGGAGAAGCGCGACACATATATGTACCCGGAAAAGGGAGAGAGAGAGAGAGAAAAAACGTCCCGAGAGTCCATAACCGACGAATATATGTATTCGCGCGCATACGTGTACGATGTACATCCTCTCCGTGTGTCACGTGTGTGCACATTGACGACGGGACTCGACTCACATTCATAGAATAATATAATCGTTTTATGCTGCAGCATACGCGTCGCACGCGTTTTCCCCAGCGACTGCAGCGCACCACCGGAAATTTAGCATGGTCGCACACAGACATCGAAGATATTTTTCCCGAGGTTAGGAACGACGTGAGAATTTCCAGTTAACTTCACCCTCCGAGCAAGCGGAAGAGTCTAGAGTCTACTGAAAAAACTCAATGTATACTTTTTGCTCGATCCTTTTTTTTCGTGTTTCTTCGATCGAGCACCATCGCGAAACTTGCATTTGTCACCGGAAAGAATTTTTCCTTTGATCGTCCAAATATTTGGTTTGCGGACTTGGAAAAATAACAGGAAATGTTATATATCGACAAACGACTTTGAAAATTATTTATTTATTCGCTATAAAAGTATATACTATAGTTGATGGTTATAATAACTTGAGCGTTTCGTGGTTATTGTGAATTTAACGTTCATTAAAAATTCAATATCAGTATTGTTTTCTCACATTATAAATTTCTTTATTTGCACTTCTAAATAAATCAAATGAGATTCATTTCAATGATTTCAAATATTTCAATTATTTTTATATCAAAAGTTGCGCGACAGCGACTCGAGGCAAGTACATAAACAGCCGAGAGCGGACGTGACTCTTATTATCTCGAAACCAAGTGATTTTTCACAGATTTTGATCAATCGAAATTTTCAATAATTTATATTTACTTCACTGTAGGATTGGGAAAAACTCTGGAAAAGCTTATAGTTTTTTTTCTCTTTCCGAGAAAAAAACATAAGTCGAGGACGAACGATGTACGAATCATTACGAAACAGATGCTGAAATTTTAATTTTGTTGAAATTTCTTTCAATCATTTGTTTTTTTCGTAATCGGTCTTCTCATGAAGTTTCCTCTTATATTAGCCAAACTATGAATTTAGGTGCAGCGATTGACATAACGTAAAAATCTCTTTTGACGTTTTGTCAAATTTATAGTAAATATAATAAAAAAAGTCAAATTACTCCCAAAAACATAGTAGTACGTGTACTATTAAAAACGAGGCAAGCACATTAACATTGAAAAAGCATACTTGCCGAGTTTATAAAGGTAGTTCTAACAAAAAATCGTTTTCGTACGATTTTGTTAAAAATTTGCAGAAACCTTTGATATAATGTGCAATTGTATGTTAAATTTTAAGAGGTTTCACTACGTAGAATTCGAGATATTTATCGTCAAAAATCACTATTTTCTGCAGTTTCCTAAGCAGTTAAATATTTCCTGCAGTTAAATATTGTATCTTCAACTCTAGATATCTTGACTTATGGATAGTGGAACTTGTTGAAATTTTTCACAGCTCTTTATTGTACTTCAAAGAAGCTTCCTCAAGTTTTTTTTTAAATCCTAAGATTATGATTTTTTTTAATTTCCATACATATATACGTAATAAGTACATATTACCTTGGATGATCTTGAATTTTGAGTATGTTGTTCTTGAAACAATTTACAATAACTTTTCTTAATAAACTTGAGCTAATAAATCACATGATATGAAGATAAATTGAGATAAAAACTTTTGATTTGACTGTACCGATATAGAATTATATACCTTAAACAAAAACTTTTGTAATGTAACTCTGCAAATATGCTTTGTCAAGGTATGTTTCATCAATTATTTTTTCAACAACTATGCATTCTGTTAGTGTACTTGCCTCGTTTTTCACAGTATGCATACTGTTTTTTAGATCAATTTTTATATGATAAAATAATTTAAGGATTTTAGAATTTACCTATAGATCGAAAACGATATTTTAATAAGTTCGTTTCAAAATTGTTGTAGAACCATTGTCACAAAGAAAAAGTCATTTACAAAAAATTGCGGTCTTTAATGATTATTATAAAGATTGTGAACTGTTATTTTTTTAAGTATATAGCCATTATATACATATGTTACTCTATATATTACTATATAAGTCATCCAAATTATAATAAAATCAGTTGCGCCATTTTCAAGTTAAAAAATATATCGTTTTATTGTAAGTATATGTATTTGCAGCAAGTGTATAGAGTTAATATTTTGGTTGGAGCTCGATGATTAGACGTGAGAAACTAGCTTGTGTATTAAATTAGATCTCATCTGCGAGGTACTAGTCGATAATCGTAAGTAATGTTATTAATTAAATGGGAGAAATCTTGATTGAAGACTGCGAAGACACAAACTGCGTATTCATCTCGTCTGTGATGTGGTTTCTTGAGAGGAGCGCGCTAACCTGGAATTCAAGGTACGCGGTCTTCTTGGCCGCAACTCGAAGGAGTTCCGGTTCACAGAGACGAAAATATATTCACACGGTCCATCCCAGAACTTATTGGCGTGAATTAAGAGAAAATTGCATACCCAGGACAAAATTTTGAATCGCAAAGGGTACACTGACTTTTCGACCTGACGTAATCCTGATGAGATATTAATTATTAAAGTTATGCCAATGGGACCTCCGCTCGAAGCGGAATTCCCTCGCAACCTCCATCGACTTCAATAATTAATAGCTCGTCAAGAGTTTTTCCCAATACAAAAATTGTCACTAACTTTTTGATTGAAAGTGCTACGGTCTCGAACTAATATTTTATTCTCAACGTCGAACCGTGGCAAACTACGTAAATAAACGCACTGGTGACACGAGAACATTCAACCTCGATGGCAAATAATACTGCGAGTTTCAACGATGAATATCATTTATTTTTTATACGTACATACACGAGCAAGCGAGTACATGCGGACGGTGACAATTATCACTTTCATTCAATATTCTGTACAGAATGAGAAGCCAACGATTCGTAAATTGCACTTTCAAAAGTCCATTATTCTCTAGTTACGAAGTAAACTGTTTATTGGCACTTTTATATTTTCGACTTCTCATGCTGTTTTTTAACGAGGCGAATTCACATTAGCGAAAATAATTCTTTAACAGTTTTTTAAATACCAATCTTTTCAAAATTAAACGATTTACAACTCTTGGAGTCAGACTAATTTTGTTTTTTATAAAAGAGATTTTTGTCAGCTATTGGTATTGTCAATTTTGTAACAGCAATTATTAAGGTGCATAAAATTTACAAATTGGCCCCGAATACTGTGAAAAATTATTTAATTTTATCGAGGAAAAATTGAGCGTTAACGTAACTGAATATAAATAAAATATTCAAATCTTTCTTCGGATTCTATGAAAATGGTTTCACAATAGAAAAAAATGTACTATTTAAAAATATAAAGGTCCATTATTTTTTAAAGTTTGTGGATAAATGTTATTGTAATTTGTAATTTGTTCTTGTCGTGAAAAAAAAATCTGTTTTTCTATCTCGATCCTTCAAACTTGTAGACTCGATACATTGGTTCGTAGGGTTCAACTTCACCGTCGCTATCACCTTCGTCGCCGGTTGGGTCGTCACGATCCGGTTTCGATGATCGATAAATTCTGCTCTTCTGATACTTTAGTTGGACTAAAAGCAATTTATCAATAAGTGTTCATTAAAGAGACTGTAATGTCAAAGTGTTAAGGCACTAAACTATACAATTTTTTTTCCTTTTTTTTTAAATTTCCTGAAAGACACATTTTTCTTGAGAATGTTCTCACCACATGTTATTAAGAAATTCGTAAAATTCACGGAGACACAGCATTTTATGTGAAACTGTTTCAATGTGCGACCATACCGAGCGGCAGACTTTGAACGTGTTTTTCTCGAAACTACATTTTTCAACCTGGTTGACAGCATATCTAAAAAATTATCCATCCGATTTGCATAAATCAAGTTTCAATATGTTTATCAATCCATTTTCTATGGCCCCACATAGGGATTTTTTGATAAAGGTTTTTTTTTCAAAAACGATGGAAATTTTAGGTGAAAATGGAAAAAAAATCGCTGATCCGTCATTTTTTTTTCGTCGCAGCGTATGTCTAGAAGCTACGTACACCGAAAATTATTGTTAAAATTTGAATAAAAAAGTTTGTATACTATTTCCAGTATGTACATATATTAAATACCAGTACTCATAAAAAAAATTCATCGTTTTAGGTTAAGCATGCAATGTAAAGGCAAAATTATTGATCGAAATTTTTTCCAAGATATTTGATTCAAAATTTATAATAACGTTCTTTGGTGTAATATTAGAAGGTATGCCAAATTTAAAAATACTTCACTATCTAGAAATCGAAATATTTACCGTCAAAAATCACGACTTTTAACATAAGGCTTATGAGAGATAACGAAAATTTTTCATTTTTAAGAATTAATATCTCAATTTCTGGCAAGCAAATGATATTAAAATTTGGACACAAGATAAGTAACATATTAATCTCAACATACACCAAATTTCATTACAAAATCTTGGATAGCCAGAAATCAT
>JAPYYW010002780.1:0-21493 GCA_030522545.1 Cremastinae sp. A BG-2022a
AACGAGTCAGCGAGCGCGAAGCGCGCACGGAGTGGGGGGCCATAAAAATCTTCCCCTTGGGGGCTTTTGCGTTCTTATTGAGGTAGTGAACTGTATATTGAAATTATACATAACAAAAGTTGAATTAAGAATTTTATGAACGATTAACAAATTATTATTTTTTTACATTTCTTATTGAGAATTTTCATGAATGTTTTAAGGACGAATAATGAACTTTTAAAGAATGAATATTTTATGAACATGCCATGGCGTAAATATTTTTTGAGACAGATTTATTTTTTTTTTAATTTGCATAAATCTTTTTTGATGTTATGTTGAAATATACATGTCAAATTTTATGAAACTTCACCATATAGTAAATCGATATATTAATTGTTGAAAGTCGTCACATTTTTTAATCTCTCATAAGAGCCAATGCTAAAAGGGGAATTTTTAAAAATAAATATCTCGATTACCATATGGTAAAACCTCTTTAAATTTTATGTACACGTTAATATGATGTCAATGAAGATCAGTATAAATTTTTTAAGAAATTCTGTCTTAAAAAATTTTTAAGCGATGATTTTGCATTTAGTTAACATGTACAGCCAAACCTTGAATAGACTTTCACGTGACTCCTATCTTAGCATCACAATAAAATGTCTGATAATTCTAATAAAGCATTACCATCTAGAAAGTAAAATACGAATAGCTAAAAATCTTATTTCTTAGGAGCTTATATTTTTATTTCCAATTTTAAAGAATTCAGGCAGTTCGATAACCACAATCGTTTTACTTTTCAAAAATTTAGAAAAAAAATTATATTTTAGCAGAAAAATAAAACAAAAATAAAACATTTAGAGTCACGTAGCTTAGCGAGCTCCCTATCTAAATATGTGTTATTAAAGATATAAAAATGATTCATCCAAATAACTTGAAAACTTTTTTCAAGAAAATTTATGTAACAATTTATAATATAATTTAATTCACCTTCTAAAAAAATTAAAAAAAAACAAGAATGATATCTGACATCTAGTTTTGAAGAAAAAAATATTGTAGTGAAAGCAGTTACGTATTATGATGAAGTGATGTGCATCGAAAACAATGTAATGTAATACATTTTTAGTCGAATACAAGCGAGAGTAATACAATAGGAATAGAATTATGTTTATTTTATGATTATTAATATAATATTTTCGAAAACTCATCCACTTCTATTATTTTATATAGACAACCTCTTCGTGAAAATAATGACATCAAAGAAAATTAGTGCAAATGTTAAAAAATTCTGTAATTTCAATAAATATCCAAGACGTAGGAAATTAAGAATTTTGTAATGAAAAATTTTTTCACAGTGTGTAATACAAAATTTAAGATATCTGTAAGCATTTTAATTACGGAAGCAAATTATTTTCAAGACAAATACCGAAAAAATTTGATTAATTTAATGTTTATGAATATAAGTAAAACAAAGCAATATCAATTGGTTGAGATCAATGTGATGTAAAAATAATTAAAAAATTCTATTTTGTTTAATCAAGTATGATTTATACGAAACTGTCACGGTCTTAATTTTCAGAAGGTTTCGAATAAAAATAATTTTTTTAGTAGATTTCAGTAACTTTCGCCTGAGTAAATGTTTGATGGTTTCGATTGATTGAAATATCGTTGAAATTAATCGCCGATTTGTCCAACGATTTATAATCTCGAGAGTCGAGATGGATCTGGCTCCCTCGAGGCGGCACAGAATTGATAAATTATCGCGAGACGTGCATTTTCACGGAGGATCGCAATCATTTTTCAAAATTAACGAGATTGTGATAAAGACGCGTTGCAGGAAGTGCAGCCTTGCCGGACGTCAAAAATTGCGAGTCGCGTTATGCGAGTTCGCAAACCGCGAAGACCCCCATAAAACATCCTCGACCCCGTGTTCGCGAATTCAGCACGGCTAATAAGATTCGAAACTAACGGTTCGCTCGCGTTTGCGAACAAACGAAAAAATTTTCAAACCTTTTTCAAATATATACTTTTATTTGCGAAATATTTATTATCACGGATATATGATTACTTTTTAACTACTTTACACTATTTCATAAAATTTATTTATCACAAGATTCAGATGTTTAATATTGGATCAAATTTTTGGTATATAAAAAAAAACAAAATATTAAAATAATATTGCTTGCATTATTGTAAAATGTTTTCTTCGTTTATTTATTTGAATTTTTATTAGTAATTTTTTTGTTTGAATTTATTACGAATAATGAATGAATTTATTATAATTAAAAATTGATAAAATTCTTAAGGTAATTCTATCATAAAATTGATGTTTTCTTAGGATTTTGTTAAATATTTGCAAAAACCTTTTTTAATACATACATCCAATTTCTCTCTTCTTATATCTTCTCTTCATTTTATTTCATACTTTGTGTAGACGACGTTTACCTCTTATTGTTTTTCATGATAATTAAAGTAGTTCTATCAAAAAATCGTTTTCTTAGGAGATAATGACCTTGATGTTTGAATCATTCATTTCGTCTTGCAAAAATTTTCAAGAATTACCCATTATAAAGTCGATTTCATCTAAGACACAAAAATATATTGCCACTTGAAATTTTAAGATTTTCCTATTTTCGAATATCGAAAAATCAGGTACTTGAAAACGCTAAATTTTCTCAGCTCATGTGAAAAAGACTTGCAACACAATTTTCTATTATTTATATCCAATATACCTGGACAAATATATCTGAATAGTTCGGGTATTGTAAACATAAAAAAAAGAGAGAAAATTCGTCGAGCATACGAGCAAAAAAAATTTTCAAATTTGCGATAATCTTTCGGTCATTAATTGTTTCCATGGTGATCGGTCGAGGTCGAGTGAAAAACCGATTAAGGTGTTAATTACTTGAATTTTCGACTGGATTTTGAATCAGTAGCCCGGTAGAAAGTGTCGGGGTAAGACGTGTCGGGTCTCGCCATCGACAAGTTCAATAGAGTGTCAGTTCCAGTTATTTTCAATCATATACGAAAAGTGAGTAGAGTAGTGTTTTTAATTTATAATATCGTTTCAAAATACACTTTTAAAAAAATGTAAGTGTGGATGTATCCTATATAAAAAAAGAGACGAAACCTCTAATCAATTAATCTGCTGTTAAGAACAGCAAAATATCAATTCAAACATATCAAAAAAGTTTGAATATATTAAATTTAAAGAGGTTTCACTACATAGAACTCGAAATATTTATTGTCAAAAATCACTATTTTCTGCAGTTTCCCATTAGAGCACCTGTTAAATATTTCGATTTTTAATCCTAAATATCTTGAATTCTAGATGGTAAACCTCCTTAAAATTTAGTACAGCTCTTTATTATACTTCAAAGAAGCTTCCTCAAGTTTTTTAAAAAAATCCTAAGATTATGATTTTTTACATTTTCATACATACGTAACAAGTCACCTTGGATGAGCTTAAATGTTGAGTATGTTCTTGAAACAATTTGCAACAACTTTTCTTAATTGATTTAAGCTCACAAACTACATAGTATGGAGATAAATTGAGCTAAAAACTTTTGATTTGACTGTACCGATAGAACTACCTTAATTTTAGAATATTTATTAATATTTTTGAGAAATTAATTATACTTGCTTGTTAAGGAAAAGTTCTTTTTTTTCTTTAAATAATATAAAATAGATAATTTCGATGTCATAACGGGAGAGAAAGGCGCGCGCGTCGTTGTTTCTTGCGGATATATAGAATATGTAAAACTCGGACAGGGAATCGGTAAGAAGTTTTGGATCGCTGCGAAGATTGATTCGCGAGTGAGACGACGAGCAAATGAATCGCATCTCTCGTGCCTTCCACGTGTTTATACCGCGCAAATAAAATCCCGACGGACTCGTGTATGCAGATAAAAGCACGAAGCAAATCGATCCAAACGATTCTCCGCACGATCAGCATGATTCATGCGAACCTATAACGAATGAATGATCTTCGCCGCGGCACGCAATTCATTCCTTCCCCACGTACTATGTGACTTTACGACATATCGAGAAACGAGGAAAAGCAAAGACAAACAAATTGATGAAAAAATAATCGACGTCGTAACGAAAGAAACAAAAATTTTCTCATGTACAACATACAATTTTTTATTCATTTTTTTTTGTATACGTTAGAAAATTGTATTATTTTTTTTTCTTTTAGAAATTTTCACGAATTTTCGATGAATGCATAAAATTTTCGCATGTACCTCACAATTTGTTATTTATTTTTTGTATACGTTATAAATTGTTATATTTTTTTAGAAATTTTCAGTAATTGTCGATAAATTTGTTCGATTATAACTGAATCCAAGTTACTATGGAGTTTTAGAATTAAAAATACATAAAAATATGAAATTTCCAAAATTGTATAGGATTTTAAAGTTTAAAATTAGAAGTTTAGTAAATGGTACGAAAATATAAAAATTATACAAGAAAAATATAAGAGGAATATAAAATTAATATAAAGATAATGCAAGAATACAAATATTGAAAATGTATCATTAAGAATTATTAAAATATAACAATTAGAAAATATTCTAAATTGAAAGATAAAAAATAAATAAAATAGTGAATTAATATAAAAATATAAAAAGCAAAAAATAAATTGAAAAAATAATATCGTTAAAAAAAGGGAAAAATTAAAAATATAGAGTGCACAAAATGTTCAGATTGTTTGAATTTTAACAAATCGACCTTCTGTCACGAGAAAAACTTTTTTTTGATTGAAAATTTAAAAAATGAACAAATGTAGTTTATTGAAAACAATTTAAACAGTTTTTTTTTCGATGAACCAATAAAGAAAATTATTCTGTAAATTCGTGAATGATTTTCCATATACGAATGCATTAAATCGACTGAATAAAAATTGTGAGCTTTTAACAAGATTGTATAATGAAATTCAGTCGAAAATGAAGAGATTTCTCGGTTTTGAAGTGTGCTTCGAAAATCATTTGTCTTTTTAACCGAGTCACTCTCCGGCATCCGCTGGAATGAAAAACCCATCGGGGAGAAATTTCGTTTTCTTTTATTCCCGGGACGTAAAAGGCAGTACAATTTATTCGACTTTCACGTCATTCTCCGCGGCAAATGATAAATTGTGCAGTCGGAAAAGGTGGAAAAGGGAAATGGAAATCAGTCGACGGGAAGAAAAAGAGAGAAAGAGGAAAAATAAATAAGTTTAATGCAATGAATGCATGTCCGAAACATAAATAACGAGGATTTATTTAACGTCTTTATTTCACACTGACCGTGGCTATCGAGTGACTGAATTATTATGAACTATTCTCCGCAACGGTGTCGAATGGTAATTCCGAAGAAAACGCTCCTTGAATAGAATATTTACGCCACGAACAGCCCAAGTGGGTTAACTGCTTCGAGCTTCCGGGATGTCAAGCTCGGCATTCCCTTTTCCTGCTTCACTTTTCATTTTCGTTGCACCACTATAAGATATTCATCCAATGGAGTTTACTTTATAAATATTTTTCTTTTTTACACGATAAAACACCGAGCTTATTTGACAGTTTATCCAAAAAAGATAGCAACGTTTTTTTAAACTTTTTTTTCAATTTATTTTTTCCTAATTAGTAGTTTTACAATATATACTTTAAGAATTGCATTAAAGAATTCTTTGCACGTATAGGGGTGGATTTTGTCGGGACAAAACTATAGGGCTGTTAACAAACTTTCTTACGTTAAATTATATTAAAATGATTATAAGTTGATAATTTTGGATATTATTCTCAATTATTTGAAATTTCACATGATTTTATGTTTATTTTCAAATTAATACAGGATTAAATTTTTTTTCGAAAAATTCGTTTTCCCATGAGGTCATTTAAATTTCATTTGAAATAATGAAAAAATTCAGAGTCAGAATGTGTATAGAATAAGGGAAAAAATATAAGTATACAGGAATAATAAATAATGTGTCGTTTTAAACGATCTTTTGGCGATGCCAATTGAAATTGATACGTACAACGCTTTCATTCAATTACTCCGCTGTCTCCGTCACAGCGCAGTTAAATTCTGTGCACATTTTGATTAACGAGCTGGATACGCGCCGTCGTCGTTCGCACCACGCGTCCCACGCTCTCTTCATTTTTCACCACTTTTCTTATTCCCATTCGCGATTGAGCAACCCGTTTGCCCGCATCCACGATCATTGCTGCAATACTCTCGTTTACTTTATGCAAAATCCCGGAAATTGTAAGAATAAGCAAAAATAAATTAATTTTGAAACAAAGGAAAGAATAGAAATTTTTTTTTTGAAGTTTATGGTAACTTCTCGATTTATACCGATTTTTATGTATGGTAATATTATTATACCATAAATTGGTACAAATCGAAAAGATTTTTCCCAAATTTTTTTTTATATCATGTGCATGGTTTTCGAGCTTAAATTTATGATGAAAAATTTAAGAATGTTCGTACCATCCCGTTCAAAAGTTTCATAGCTCTTTTTGTGTTACAAAATTTCTCTACGATTGTAATTAGCACGTACGTGAAATAATGTGTAATAAAGTTTATTTTAATGGAAGACTCATCTTGAAACAGAGTTCTGAATTTAAGTTTTTTTTTTATTTACGTAAGAATTATTGAATTAATCGTGTGCTTTTAACAGGAAGAAGTATAATACTTTTGGGTGTTTTATATAAACTCGACAACCTCAAATTGAATGAAATAAAAATGAAAATATTGATAAAGGTTTTTTTAATTTTTTTGTGTCATATCAATAATTTTGCATCATGAAATCATGTAAATGATTGAATATTGACTACTATCAAGTATTTGATCATTGTAAGTAGTTACATTAATCATTTTTTGCAATTAAATATCATCCATGAATAAATAAAGGAACGAATATGAGTTTCCTAATTCCTATAAAATAATGTATACGTACTTTATTCTTACTCGTATATAATTTTTTTAGTTTTTTTTGTACATTTTTTATTGAAAAAAACTTAATTCGTCAAAATGTACCGAATTTTTTTCCACAAGGCACTGCGATTTTACTACAAACTTATTATTGAATATTTCAAAACGGGTGGGGGGTTAAAAAGTAGAATGATAAATATATCGAACGATGAATATATCGAAATTGTACATTTTACAATATTAAAATAATGAAAAGTTAATCATTTAAAATTTTTGTTTTCGATTAATTCAAAACAAAATATAGCTTTTTCAGGCTTGGATTAACAATATATCGAAATGTCATTTCTGGAAATCAATAGTAATTAGTACTAATAAAAAATTAGTTTATTTTTATATATAACAAGAAACATTATAAATGTGTCAGATTAATACACTACAAATTGGTACACTACAAATTTTCAAAAGTACGAGCAAGGTTAATCCATCGTTGCTGATTGAGAAATATAATTGCGCATTTGCCCTCATCTTCCGGGATTAATGAGCAAAAAAATTAATGAAATTCGAGAAACATGTATAAGCAACTGAAAAAGACACACTTTGCGAAGAGAAATTTGTCCTTTTCTCCCGGCCTCTCATCTTACAAAAACTAAATGAGAAATAATTATGTAAAAATTAGAGTTTACCGCTCTTATTAGCAATAAACTCACGTCTGAATTTGCTTGATGTTTTTTTTTTGTTTTTCGTAAGCAGAACACGCGTTTTCTCGCAAATTACGCATTTATCGTCCGTGCGGGAATAATCATCGGGAATTATGAACGTTTATTTATTTATTTGCAGGCTCGAAACGCGCGTTCTGCCGTCGTGGGTAATTAACGTAGCTTCGCTGAAATTAATCGAGCAAGTAGCTAACAGCTTAACGATCGGGCATTTTCTATACGATTTGAGGAAAGATCGCGCCATTTCGAGCCACGACGCGTTTACATTCCCGCACGGTAGCTTTCCCTCGAGACACACGCTCGAGATTTATGCAGGGCTAATCTCACGTTCAATTACATTTTACAGAACTTTTAATACAAATTAAAATTCAATTCGATCTTTACTTGTACAGTAATTTTTTTTTATCAATATACTTTAAAATGTACTTCTATTTAAAAATATTTAATTTTTCTGAGTTTTTTTTACTGCTTTTTAAAAATTTACTCTCTATCGACTTCCTCTACGTTTATTTTTTGTTGGTTTTTTTTCTGTTATTACGTAAATATGAAATAATAAGGACGTAATTAATTTTTTTTTCGATGTACCTGAGAATTTTTTCTTTTATTTAAAATAAAAAGTGTCGAGAAAAAATTTTAAGAAACAAAGACGAATAAATGTTCGTGATATTATGTCAAGTAATAATATTAACCTAACAACACATTTATCAAATTATATCCATTCATAATATGTTGTCTTCGTTATTAAAATGTAAATTATTTATATTATTTTTTTATTAACTATATTCATATTTTTATATACTTAATATTTTTTCAAAATTGTGTTATTAAAAAATTTTCCAAGCAAGATTTTAAGATTTTAAAAGATTTTTGAAGATTTTTACTCTTTTTTTTTCATTGTTATTTAATTAGACTTTTTAAATGATTTTCCTATTTTTCTATACTTTGATTTATTTTCGGTTGGTGTTCTCCTATGGAGAACGAGAGAGGACTCAATTTAAAATGTTTTCCCAACTAGCCTGAGAACGGTGTGTTAAGTTGGATTTGAGAAAGGGAGATAAAAAGAAGGAACGAAAGAAAGAGAAAAAGATGATAATGGTCTGCGAAGGAACGCACCTTGTGGCCTGATGAAACGCACCTGCTTATTGATTCATGATGCAGGGCGTTCGCGTCGGTTGAGTTCTCCTCGAATCGAAGAGCTGCTAATCGCCGATCGGGTCCCACACGGCCGGGAGCACCGCCAGCCAGTAATTAAGAGCCTACGAAAAAAATAAACGATATGCGATAAATAAATGAAGTTGTGTGGGTGGAAGTAATTTTGACACCGGTTTGCTTCGCGTAATTGAATTGTCATGACAAAAAAAATTAATAAAATTTAAATTACAAAAACTAAAAAATATTTAAAAAAATAATATAAATAGTTAAAGACGATAAATAATTAGCAATGGCAAATAAAAAATGATGGAAAAATTAAAAAATCAAAAGTGTAATAAATATTTATTGATTTATTAAATTAAATTATAAGATAAACTTGTAATATTTTTATTATAATTCTGTTTAGTATATTTACTGGTCATTTCAATATACGAGTCCAGTCGTTAATTTTAAAATGTGTTATTTTATCGTGAGGTCGTATAACAGAGTGCTTTTCCTATTATATTTATTAAATTGATAAAATAGTTCAATCAAAATTAACTATATTATACATGAGACAGTTAAAAGAAAGTTTTGGTTATTTTTCTTTCATCTTCTATGCTCTTTCTTTAGTTAATGAAAATATTTAATAAGAATTAAGTACATAAAATATTGAATGAACAATTATTAAAAAATATTTCTTAAAGAATTACATAAAAATTAATAGATAATTGGTGGTCAATTGTGTAGTTCATTATAGATCATTAATTGATTTTCAAAGAGCATTACGTTCATTAAAAAAAATTCTCCAAAATATCTAATAAATTATTGATCAAATGATATTTTGATTCAATATTGTTCGAATTTCCTTGATGCTGTTCAAAAACGACACGTGGTTGAATATCTCGTGAAAATTTGCATTTGACGATGCAAGAACGGGAGATAAATATTGCAGAATGCAGGGTGGAAGACGAGAAGCGTCATCGCTGTCATCGAGAGCGAAGGAGGAGTGAACGGCGTCCAGTAGCTTATGGCGGCGCTGATGGTAACTGCACCATAAATTCGAGCGTAAATGCCGAGTCGTCGCGCGCGCGCGCGCTCGTAGAATGGCGGTTAAGATGCTCGAGATCTCGATAAAAATGACGACGGAAGGTGAAAATAACTTATTGGATCGCCTGGAAAATATAAGTTCGAGTTTTCTTGTTTTTTTTTTCATGCGTTACGGCGCCAGTTGTTCTTTCGACAGACGACTGACTTCATTCGTAAACACATTCTCGTTGCACGTTTCGACAGATGCAACCTTTCAAGAGGTTGATTAAAAAAAAATTCATTTTTTTATCGACTGTTTTTTTTCAGTACTCAGTATCGTCATTTATGAATAATGATGAGTTGAGAAAGTAACGAGTTGAGGATGTTGTGTTCGAAATCGAAAATGATGGAAAATTTTTGAAAATTTTACATAATATTGAATAATATTTTCAAAATGTCAAGTGAAAATTTCTTCACGACGGTTAGGAAGCTTTTTTTTAAGATATTAATTGTCAAAAATGGCTTTTTTTGTACCATCCCATAAGAGTACTTGTTAAAAAGTTGTATGTGAAATTTTTCATTGATCTTTGTATGGCGTTAAAGAAGTTTTATCTAATTTTTCAAAAAAATTACATGATTTTTTTTGTGCAATCATATAGAGAATAGACCTGCCTTTGGATGATATTAAATTTCAAATATGTTTTTCTTCAGTTGATTTGCAGCAACTTGTCTTAATACATATTTTCACTCTCAAACGACTTTGTATGGGAAAAAATTTCAAACTTTCGATTTTTTGCTCTATGGACACCTTTAAAAAAACTTAAATTTCGTACAAAATAAAAATATAATCATGAATTTCATAAAGTCACTACTTTCATTATTATTATTATTTTAATTACATTTTACCAATAAGATTACTAAATATGGTACAGGTACACAGGTACTTTCTAAGCCCCACAAAATTGTTACGGTTTTGGAATTTAGAAAGTTTTGCCATTTTAATTGTATTTTTCGCTGCAAAAATTGAATATGAGGTCTTTTTTTGCCAGTAGTTCATTTTATTTTTCAGGATTTGAACGATGAAAAGGAAAAAAAAGCCTCTGTATAATAAATAGTCAACTACATCGATTTAAAGTGCTGGCAATTGTGCAACCCCAAAGGGGGGTATATGTACCACACAGATAGTTTGAGGTTATAGGATTAATTATATTGCAATTAGTTTGTTATCAAATGATAATCAGTAAATAATAGATTATTATAGAAATATTATAAAACTTAATTTATTAATTAAATTGCAGAATATTCAGAATAGAGTATAATGACAAGATATATAAATTAAATTTGACTAATAAAAATATCTTGAAACAAATCAATTACATGAAATATCGTTGCTCTAAAAAAAGAACATTTACTTCTCAAACTGTGTTTAATCTACACCATTTTATTATTAAATTTCGCTTATTTATCGTTTTAACGTTAAATCCAAATATTTACCAAAATAAAAACGAAATAACGTCATGAAATAATAAATAACAAAATTATGTCAATTGAATCGATTACTCTATTGAACCGGTATAAAATGGCAAGATATACGTTGAATTAAAATCGTCAATACATCATTGAGCGAAAAAAATAGATAATCAGCGAAATCGTCGTCGTTCACGCTCGCGAAAACAGCGAGCTTAATATCCGAACGATTTTATATACAACAAAAAAATGGAAGAAAAAAAATTTTTTTTGAGCAAAATACTCGAGTCGCTGCATGCACGTATATAAAGTTGCTCCGACGAGATAAGATACGTGTTTCTCGTTCGCTTTTTTATTCAATTACAATAATGTATAATACACACAGACAGGACGATGATATTTCATAATCTCCTCTGAATAACGCGGCTCTATAAATCTGACGTTCCTTGGCCAGGATACGCGCTCGACGTGTCTCGATCCCTCACAGTCACAAGGACGCAAACGCCGCTTGACGTACCCTGACGGCGAGTTGATATCCGGCTCTAGGAAACACGAGTGACAAGCCAATAAATTATCGGCACTCGTACAAGCTCCGATAATGCCACTTACTGTTATCATTATTTTTCGTGATTTATTCGAATGCTGAGGAAAATAATTCATATATATCCGAAAAAAAAGGAAATGTGCAAAAATGTCCTCGAAATGAACGAGACGCAATTATTATTTTTTTTTTGTTTCATTTCGATAAACTCGATTCGGTATACGCACGATTTTTCCGATCGGAAAGTTGACTCGTGACGTCGGCGAAAATAATGATCATCAGCGTACGTTGAGTGTTTTATCGATGTCGTTATGAATTTTGGATTGGTGATTTTAGATGAAACGGTGAATACGAAAGTTTTTGGAATACATTGACAAATGTGTACAATCGTACATGAAAATTTGTAAATATGAGAATTTGTGTTTCATTATTTAGTTCTTTTCTTATTTTATTTATCTTACTAATATATATAAATGTGAATTTTTGTATGTTTGGATGTTTGTTACTCAATGATGCAAAAATGACTGCACGGATTTGAATGAAATTTGCCATAGAGATAATTTTCAACGTCGATTTGGACATAGGCTACTTTATTTTAATTCATCGTGACCAGATGTCACTGCAAAGTATGAAATTCTATAAAAATTGATCGATCGTCATGAAAATTGGTTCAAATACGTATTTAAGGTAGTTCTATCGGTACAGTCAAATCAAAAGATTTTATCTCAAATTATCTCCATACCATGTAATTTTTGAGCTTAAATTTATTTAAAAAAGTTATTGCAAATTAACAAACATACAACATACTCAAAATTCAAGGTCATCCAAGGTGACTTGTACTTGCTACTTACGTATGAAAATTAATAAATCATAATCTTAGGATTTTTTTAAAAAACTTGAGGAAGCTTCTTTGAAGTACAATAAGGAGCTATACTAAATTTTAAAAAGGTTCACCAACTAGATTTCAAGATATTTAGGATTGAAAATCGCAATTTTTAACACGAGCTCTTATGGGAGAGCACTGAAAATTGGGATTTTTAATAATGAATGTCTCAATTTCTACGTGGTGAAACCTCTTATAATTTGGTACGCATATGCGTAACATATCAAAGAATGACTGTACCAATTTTCAACAAAATCCTAAATAATCGATAAAACTATCGAACTACCTTATAAGTATAAGAAGTGAATATAATCTTTACTTTTTTTATATTTACCATTTCTGAACATAATTCGACAAAAAAATTATTTATTTAAAAAAACTGTCTTGTAAAAAAATATCATCATCTACTGGCGAATTACTAAAAAACGCATATATATCGCTAAAATATTTTTGTTTTCATTACGTATTTACAAAAATTTTTTGAGCCATCCTTTGAAGGATATAAAAGTATGTAATCGGTGATAATCACGACAAAACGAATAGCGCGAAAATTTTATAAGAGTTTAAATACGTATTGAATCAATTTTCATGCCAATATATAGGTCGAATTTTATAGAATTTCATACTCTGGTCACGATGAGTTAAAATAAAGTAGTCTAATATGCACAAATCCACGTTGTAAATTATCTCTATGACAAATTCCATTCAAATCCTTGCAGTTGTTTTTGCATAATTGAGTAACAAACATCCAAACATACAAAAATGTACATTAAAATATTAGTAAGAAGATAAGAAGAATCTAGCAAGAAAGTATTCCCGACAATGCTGTCGAAATGTATAGAATTTGAAAAGCGCAGTCCCAGAGATTTGACTCGTGACAAAGTAGTCGTGCGAAAACGAATCTCGGCCCATGAATCGATTCGTCGGCTCACCTGTTTTGTCGTATCGCGATAATGAGATCGCATTCCCGGAACGTTTTGCATGCTGCTGAATGACGGATGTCGATTGATAGGAGAGCGGACGGGTTTATGGAATCCTATGCTGAGACAAAACGTGCGCTCGGAGCGAAATAAACTCGCTCGGGAAATTTTCTAATCGCGAACGTGGGCAGGTACACGCGCATACATATTCGCACCTGCACGACACCTATCGCGTTCGCAATTCGTTGCTTCTTATTCTCTCGCCTGCTCTCAGAAACGATTTTATGGTTCCCCGCCACGTGGAATTCGCTGTTTGTCAAATGACGGAACTTTTATTCGCGTTTGCCCCGAGATAACGTGTTTTTTTTCATTTTTTTTTCTTTTTTTTTGGAATGTGTCCTCGAGCTTTCGCGATTTATCTGACACGTGATATCTCACTGCTGCATCGCCCCAACCATGTTATTTATAATTCGCGATAAAACGTACGAATTCCTTCGCCCAAACTGCGGCGAATACCTATCGAATGGTTTTTCATTTTTATGAAATATTTATTATGAAAATTTATATTGTTATATTATCTGGTTTGTTTTTTTTCGGCAGTACGTTAGCTCTACTCTTCTACTCAAGACTACATTTTAAGCTAAATTTGGCTTTCTAAATTTGCAGTTTTGTTTTTTGTAAATTTATATTCCAAAATAGTCAATTTTTTTATAACAGCCAAATTCAAGATGAAATACGAAGAAATAAAGTCATGAGTAGAGAAGTGAAGAGTAGAGCTAACGTACTGCCATTTTTTCTCCGTACCATGTGATTTTTGAGCTTAAATTTATTGAGAAAAGTTGTTACAAATTGTTTAAAGAACAATGTACTTAAAATTCAAGGTCATCCAAGGTCATTTGTACTTGCTACATACACATGAAAATGGTGAAAAAAATAACCGTATAATCTTTTTAAAAAACTAAGGGAAGCTTTTTCGATGTCAAGAAGTTTCACTCACAGGAAGTCGAGATATCAAAAGTTAAAGATCGCAATATCATCAAACACGTACTCTTATGGGGCGGTACAGAAAATTGCGATTTTCGCCAATAAATATTTCGTAAACGTATTGGTGAATCGGTTTGAAATTTTGTACACTGAGAAAAAATTTTGGTTGAATCAATAAAATTTCAGTTGATTAAAATAAAATTTTGTTGAATCGACAAAATTCCACAAAATTTTTTTTCAGTGTAAAGAGATTTATAGACATACAAATTTAAAGTATGCCAAATTTGAGATCGATTACGCGGTAACGGTTTTTCCGTAGTACTACCTTAATAATCGATATTACGTTTGAAAAAAAGAATAATGTTATTTTAATAATAGATTGAGACAAAATTTTCAATTTGCCCAGAGTTTTATCTCAAGCCAATCCTTCCATTGTCTACGAGAAAGGTTCAAAAAAGCGTCCGATCATCCAGGTAATCTCGAGTGACGGGTGACAGCCGTAAGCCCCGAAAGATCGATTGCTCTATCATTCAACAGTTCATGCACTTTTTTTGCTCATTTCCACGTCGCTCTTCTATTTTTATTTTTTTCCTCCCTCCGTCTCTATTTCTCGGTTCTCGCTCACTTTAGTTACTTAGACTTTAATTAATTTTAGAATTAATTAATTTTAAGTTTGATCGTACTCTTTACAACTATATTTATATTGTAATGCATTGTATTATTTTGCGTTTTTGCCTATGGATATTTAATTTTCCACGGCATAATAAATTCATTCATTCATTCATTCACTTGGCGAAATAATTGCTCCTGCCGAGCAAAACTCGATAGCGAGAAACGGAGATTGACGAGAAACGGAGAAAACGAGACGAACGAGAGTGATTAGCATAATCTCCGAAGAATTTTCTTTCGCATTCTTTCTGTGCCTGTTTGTCGCATGTGGGCCGATCCGACATTTTGTTCTTTCACATATCGGAATACAAAAATTATCATCTTTCTCTTTATAGGGATTGAGTAGGATTTTTTAAATGGAGACTTGCTTTTTTTTCCGTAGAGACAGCTTTTTTTTTAATGGGAAGAGTGAAAGAATATACATTTTTAAAACTTGATGAGTAACAGAGGATTTTCAAAACAATGAGATGTACTTTTTTCACAACGTACATATAAGAGATAATTTTTTTCCTTATTTTAATTCTTATTTTGTAATTTTTTATTTTATGTGAAAAATAAAATTTTATATGCACATATAAAAATTTTCATTCTTTTCTTTCATGAAAAACAAATACAATTTGCTCAGTGTATCGAAGAATGTTCAAGTATAAAATGTTTCTGTATAAAAATGAAATTTTTTTTCTCGTAATAAATCACTTTTTGATGAAAGAGTGAGAGTAAAATGTCATATATATTATTTTAAATAGAAAAATGGATAAATAATCGACTGTTTGAGGTGATAAAAGTATTAAGTAAAGTGTGAGAGAAATTTCTTAGAGATGTAAAAAAAAATAGAAAACGTTGTACAAACGTAATGATAAAATGTACAAACTGGATGTGGGCGTTCGAGCTAGGATTTTGAGCTCTCTCGCCTCGTTGCGCCTAGAATAAACATTCCTACGTATAATTTCGCCCTCTCGGCGTACAATTACCTGTTGCTGTAACAACAACTCTCGTGAAAATGGAAGAAACGCTTGTAATGAATGGATATATCCTTCGGTGACAGCTTAAATTAATGAAATACAATCACTCTTCTCCCTTTCCCTCGTACTGTCTATTTCCACTTTTTCAAATCAATCACTTTATTTCTTCTACTCATGATAGTATATATTTTTCCTACATAATATATATTTTTTTGTTTATTTTTATCTAATCTGAGTTCTTAAACGTTCTCTATTTATTTTCTGTGCAAATCGATATTTTATTTTCGCTTGTAACGAGAGAAATAATAAGCTTGTTAAGGTGATGTGAAACACCCAATTTCGAGTGATTTTTTGAACAAATCCCACGCTCGTATTTTTCAAGCAAATGAACTGAAATTTGAATACATTATGCAGTGTACACTATATACTAGTGTATGACGTTCTTGGAATTTCAAAAAACGTAAAAAAACAATTTTTTACTTTGGTTTTTCTATTTTTTTTAATTCCAAGAATGTCACGCACTAGTATAGTGTACGTTAAATAACATAGTCAAATTTCATGTAATTTGCTTAAAAAATACGAGCGTGGGATTTGTCCGAAAAATTCACGAAAAATTGCGTTTCACATCATCAAAAGCTTATTTTAACCAAAGCTTTTTCATGTAAAAGCTTTCGTGCTAAAGTTGCAATTTTTAAGACAGAATGTCTCGATTACTAATTTACCTGATGGTGAAACCTTCACGAATTTTATTAGCATGTTAAAACAATTTAAAGGAATCTTTATTTCATTTTTCAAGCAATTATTATCTTTAAAAAATTTAATCTAATGATTTTACCTTGAGTTTTTTTTTAATATTTTAAAGTAACACGATGCTGCAAGAATCTTCTTAAATTGATTGACAGTTTTGAATTGTCAAGTTGTCATTTGAAAAGATTATGAAATTCAGTTATTATACAACGAATGGTTCTGGATTTTGCATTAAAAACAGTCATTTCATAACTCGATATGAAATAAACTGTCATTAATAAGAATATTATCATAATGAATAAATCATAATATCGTAAATAAATTATCATCAATAAATTGTTAAAAATTGTAATAAATTATCACTTGTATCATTTAAAAAAATAAATGACGCTTAGGATCTGCATTTTTGATAAGATTGTAAAAAAATGGTAAAAAATATAAATATAAGCAAATATAAGGAGACTTTTTACTATATAAGAAGGGCATATATGCATTGTTCTTATGAATGAAAAAAAAGAAACAATGAAATAATTTTTACGTTTTATTTGTAATGAATGGATGGCCGGCGCGGACAGGCGTCTCGTGACAAGTTATCCCACGCGTTTCCTCCTCATTCTCCCACCGTACATCTGGTTCTGGTCGATCAACCATTCGATCTCGCAACAGCCACGTTTTAACAATGGCGACCACGAATCGTCGGAATATTGCTCAACTGTTTCGTAAATTTCAAGAAAAACAAGAGAAAGGGAAAATATGAAGTAATAAATATATAATAATATATATAATATATAATAAAAATAATAAATAAAAAATATGAGAGAAAAAATATGAGAAAAATAATAAGGAGAACGAACATAATGAGATAAAAATATTTTGGAGTTTTATTTTTAAAAATTCTTAAATGCGATGTAAATAAGTATAAAAAACATAAAGTAATGACAAATGTGCAAAAATGATGATTAAAAAGTTAAAAAATGTCAAATGAGTAATGGTTTAAAGGAATGATTTATCTGCAGGCCTGTAGTTTTTTAGGAAACTATAAAAATGAAATCACCCTTATCACAAAAATGTAACATTTTCAATACCTCGATATAGGGCATGGTTAAATAAATGATCTTCTGTTCGAAATACTTAAATTTAGTTCTTACAAATCTTTTCAAACATTAATCATAAAAACAATTTACATTCTAACCGTTAATAAGACAACAACCTTTAAACGTTGATTGATTTTACATCCAATCACAAAAAAACATTAACAAATTAAAGACTAAAATGCAAATAAAAAATTTCACCAATACTCATAATGAAAAGCTCACTTTTCGTCAGGGACTCTCGAAATTCTCCTAAATGTTAAAATCCACGGTAATGCAGTCGTGAGCATCTCATCCCGGTCTGAAAATAATTTTCGTAAGTGGAGACATTTCGCTGACACATTTCAGCGCAATATTTTTTAGATGGGAATCTATACGTTAGGATGATATTTGCGCGATGCATTTTCCAGTCAAAAAGCGAATAAGGCTGGGGATGAGGAGGCAAGAAGTCTAGAGGAGGGGGGAGGGAGGGAGGGAGGGAATCGAGAATGAGGAACGATCAAGGCACGAGTGCTTCGCCGGCGTACGAGCAGATTCCGAACAATGGGGATTATTAGCAGCGGACTGAGCCTCTTTCCGACTCCGCGGATTTTTATCCACATGAATATATAAACCGGGGACACACCGACGTCATATCCCTCTTGCGATATTGGACTCTCGACTTTTGCCGACATATTGCAATCACGCCGATACATTGTCGTCTGGGAGAACGACCGAAAAAGACGACTCTCGTTGCCAGGACTACTATACATATAGCAAAAAAAATAGAGATTCTTTTTTTCAACTTTTTTTTATACCCTACATTCCTACTTCTTTTATATTTCAAAAAAATGTCTTGTGTATACATTATTTTTTATTTTTATTTTCATAGCTGTGGGTAGGAATGTATTTTATTCGTGAAGTTTTACATTTTTCAATTCAACTCGTATTTTCTTCTTCCCAACTCAAATACGTTATCAACGAGTTTAATTAATATTACGATGTTGAGTCGGTTTATGGTAGTCGTGTCGATATAGTAGTCAAAAGTCATTTTGTAACTAATTAACGTAATTTAGGAAAAAGTAGAGATTATTGTTTAAAAAAAATAGAAAGGAATAAGGAAATTCGTGTATTGTCAACAAAATTTAAATTTTTATTTAAAAGTAATTAAAACATCAAAAACTAATTATCAACGGTTTGAGTAGTACTCGAGGCTAATAACCTCAAAATTTCAAAATGTTACGTAATCGAAAAAGTATACGTTGCTTTTTAAGTAAAAAAAAGTAATTTGCAAACATTTTTCTTGAGATTACCAAGATAGGAAGATGTGCACACTCATCGAACTTAGCTAAAAAAATTCAAAAATAATTGTTACGAGACAAACACGCAATAGATATTCTACTGTTACAGTGAAATGGAATAAAATATTTTTTTGGGTTTACAGTGATTCGCAATATTGAATTATAAATGATCAAAAATAAATTTGCTGAAATTTATATTTGAGATGTTCTTCAAAAAAAAAAATTTTTTATGATTTTAGGCATAAATCTATATACAAAGTTGTAAAAAGCATAGAACCACACGCAAATTTGTAATTTTCAATTGCAAATCACGATATTTGCAATTGAAAATTGCAACCATTAATTAAATTGCAAAAATTATGACGTTCATCAATAAATAAATATTTCATCATTAATTGTACTAAATAATATTAATTTATGATTATTAATTCGTGGTATTTATTTTCGCTGATTTTGATTTTGATTTTATTGGTCGAAAAATTATTTTAAAGACAATTCCTATAACAATAAGGGTTTACTTACTTGATAAATATCACATAAACTATATCCTAAATGTTATCAAATTTTACATTAATTTTTTTTCCATAAATATTCTTTTATCCAAAATTGATCGTTAATTAAATTTTCCATTTGTCTTTTCGTCTTTCAGATTCTTCGCGAGGCAGTCGCTGCGAGAAACGAACAGCTTGACGAGCTCGAGTCCATTTTCCAACACTTGCAGGAGCATCGAAATCTTCGCGGATACGAGAACACCGCGTCGCATCGGTAAGTACAATTTTGCAATTTTATTTATTTTATTTTTCATTTTTTTTGTAATTATACACAAATTTAAAGCTATTTAACAAATTAATCATAAGAATTAAAGAATTATAAATAATCAAAAAAATTAAAAGAAATGTACGATAAAAAAATACTGTATTGACATGAAACAAATGAGATATCATTCGTTTGTTATATATATAGGCAACAGTCCATCAAGAATCTTTTGCCTGAAAAAAGTTAAATTTTTATTAATTATGATTTAATTTTATTAATGATGTTTTTGTTAATAATGATTCGATACCTTAATGACTACTTTAATGGCATTAAAAAATGAAGAAAAATTAAAAACTAAACAAAAACGCAATAAAGTATAATAAATCGAAAATGGAGTTTCCGTCGGAGTTATGGAACTCATTTTTGTAATCGAGCTTCGAGTTATTCGAGGATGAGAAAAGAAAGAATACGAGTCGACGATCGGTATTATGCAACGATCGAATATTTATCCCGATGTATTCGCAACGAAATAACATCCGGGAGGAATGTGTATTTCATTGGCCGGGAAGTAGGAGAAAGAAATCGAGGGATTTGTACGAGCCTGGTACGAAATTTTGCAAACGCTCGTACGTTTATTTCCCCGTAAGAACGGGGATCGTTACTACGGCAATGTTCGCTCGCTCGCTCGACGATAAATCTCTTTATGAGCGTCGTCTCTCGTGTCACGCGATTTATGGCTCATCCTCGACGATTTTATTGCGAGCTTCGAGCACCGTTCGCTCTACCTATTCCCTCAATCGCCCGGCAGCCTCGAAAACCGATCTCGCCGCGAGGAGAAACCCTTTTTGGCTCCTGGACACTCCGCTCGGTAGGATTCTCCTTCCACGACAATATTTTTCACTATTTTACGATCGCTCCATAAATCTCACTTCACAATTCATTAGTTAAGTATTCCACGAGCTTCGAATTATGCTGTCGTCGAAAAGGTCACATATTTGTTTGTCGTTCAAAAAACTCTCTTACCGATCGCCACCTTTGTACTACCTGCACTGTAGACTGGTTCAAAAAATACTGTAGACTGGTTCAAAAAATCGACTATTTTTCGTGAACATACGTTTTTAATACTTTGTTGAAAAGAACAAATTCACTATATATATTCATCCATAGGATTTATTGGAAAATCAACTATATTTGTAGTTATTAGTTCACGTAATCATTGTCGTTTATTATACTTTTAGAATGATGAAAAAAATAGGTCTGTTTAAATTTCAATCTTCACAGTTCATTATAGTTAAGTATTCCACGAGCTTCGAATTATGCTGTCGTTGAAAAGGTCACATATTTGTTTGTCGTTCAAAAAACTCTCTTACCGATCGCCACCTTTGTACTACCTGCACTGTAGACTGGTTCAAAAAATCGACTATTT
>JAPYYW010002781.1:0-18295 GCA_030522545.1 Cremastinae sp. A BG-2022a
TTGTAATCCGGTAGAGTTTTTTTCCGGTACAGTTGTCACCGTACTTTATTTTTTGGTAGAGTTGTAATTTTGGTAGAAATGTTTCTGGTAGAGTTGTGTGTATGCCATTTAAATCTTTGTCAATGAGAATAATATTTGTTTAGCCCACGCAGGTTAGAGGCAAAAATGGGCTGATTTTTGGATTTTTATGAAATATCAATAATTTGCATGTTTGAGCGAATCGCGTTTCGTGTCACGTGGTACATCTACGGCATCTCTTTAAGGTGATGTACCACGTGACACAAAACGCGATTTGCTCAAACTTACAAACTATTGATATTTCGTCAAAATCCAAAGATCAGCCCATTTTTTCCATTAACCTTCGTGGGCTAAAAAAATATTAATCTCATTGACAAAGAATTGAAGAAGTTTGAACCAATCGCGTTTTACAAGTGTCTAGGATCTGCGGCATCGTCTTAAAGAAAAAAACACCTAGGCCCAAATTAAACCACTTTCTAACCCCGAGTGAGGGAAACAACTTTATATATTATAAAGTTTATATATTTATATATTAAATATAAATATATATTTTATATATTATGTCAATTGAGTAAAAAAATAAAATGAAACATTCTTCGATTTCGTTGTTTTTTTTAATTATATTTTTAATTGTACTGCTTTTTAGAACGGAATTTTTAATTTTTAAATTTTTGACATATTTTTATATATCTACGAATGTACAGCACCATTGTCAATTGAGTGAATGATAAGAATTAAATACATATATTCTTTGAAATCTTCACTGATTTTTATTATATATTTAATTGTATTGCTTTTTTAAACGGATTTTTTAATTTTTTAATTTTTATTTTTTTTTTACTTTTTTTCACACAACTAGAACATTTTTTAATCTACGAATTTATAATATCTTCATTGTCAATTGAGTGAATAATAAGAATTAAATATATTCTTGGAATCCGTCATTGATTTTTGTTATATTTTTTTGATCGAATTTCTTCTGATCTTGAGGATGTTGTGTTCATAATCGAAAATGATGAAATTTTTTTGAAAATTTTACATAATAAAATAAATAATGTTTTCAAAAAGTTGTGTAAAAATTTTACGATGATCAGGAATCTTCTCATTAAGATATTAATTGTTAAAAATGGCTATTTTCTGTATCTTCCTATAAGAGAACGTATTTGTGAAATTTTTTACTCATCTTTATATGGCATTAAATAAACTTCAAGTTTAAAAAAAAATCATTTTTTTGCGCAATCACATAAAGAATAACCTATCATAAGATGACCGTCGTTTCAACATTTTTTTTAGTTACTTTCTAGCAACTTTCTTTAACAAATTCATACTTTTAGACGATTTTCTATGGGAAAAACGTCAAACTTTTGATTTTTTGCTGTACAGATTCAACACCCTTAAAATTTTTGTCACTTGCATATCTTTATTATGGCGAATTTAAAACGAAACTCGAGAATTGAGAAAATTAATAGCAAGCTTTTCTGAGATCTGAATAAAATCTTACAAGTAAACGAGAAACCAGTGGCGTTAATACAATATTGTGAGCTTCGTAAATTAAGTAGATAATTAAAATTAAACATATTCTTGAAAATCTTAATTATTTCTTGTTATTTTTTTAATTGTACTTTTCTTATGGACGGATTTTTTCAGACCTTAACATTCGTCACTCACATATCGTTATTATGGCGAATTCAAGACGAAATTCGTGAATTAAACAAAATTAATAGAAAGTTTTTCTGAGATCTGAAAAAAATCTTACAGGTAAACGAAAACTCAGTCGATACAATATTGCGAGTTTCTTGAATTAAAGAAAAATAATCTAAATAAAAATGGCAAATGTATATACAAATAGGATGCAAACTTAGAGAAGGATTTTTTTTGGTCATGGACGGAATGGTTTTGTAAAATTTCTAGAATTTGCATACTGGTTTCACTTTAGCAAAGTGATGAGAATCGTTGATGGGCGACATTCTCATTTTCAATGTCAGTTATCTCTTTTTTGACGTTTCAATTTTTTACGTCTTGAAGTTCCAGGTACGGACGTACGTCGATGTCTTGAGGTACGGATTTTGGTTCCACCCGTTCATTGCACATCGGACATATTCCTTCCGTTTCGATTATCCTGTTAAATAAATCGTGTAAAATGTAGATTATTAAGATAGTTGTTGAGTAAAATGAGCGTTGGTAAATTTTATCAAAAATTTTCATAAATTTTCTTTAATCTAATTCTTGTGGTAGAATCAAATAAAAAATATTCTTCTTGATTTTTTTTGATGTTTTACAAATAAAAGTTGTTGCAAATTGACTAAAGAATAACATACTCGTAATTCGAGGTCATCAAAGATTAGTATATTGACTATATGGTTTAAAAAATTATGAATAAAAATTATGTCAGATTAAAAAAAAATTAAACAAAGTTTTTTTGATGTTATACAAAAATATGTGCAACATTTCAAAATATTTCACCATTTAGAAGTCAAGAATTTAACATATCGTAATACTCAACACGTGCTTTTATGGAAGAGTAAAAAAATGTGATCTTTGGTAATAATAATTTTTATGTGGCAAAACCCTTTTCAAATCTGATTTATATATTCAAATTATATCGTAAAAGATATATGCAAATTATTCAAAATATCTGTCTTTTATTTTTAAAGAGAATCAATCTCATATGCACGTTATACGACCAAATATTTGTTGGTACAATTGATCGTAAAATTTTTGTTAATTATATTGCAAGTATACCTCGTTTTTGATGACCTTTAATTTAAAGTATGTTGCTCTTTAGTTAATTCGCAACAACATTTCTTTATTAACCAAAAATCGTACGAAATTCGTACAAAATCATTTTTTACGTATAACAAACATTAAGAAGAAATTTTTTAATTTATCTATTGCTCGACAACTTTGTTAAATATTTTCACGAACTCCAGTAAAAATGAGAGAATCGCAATTAAAATTAAAAATAGGCAGTTCGATAAAAGTAAAAATTATGAAATTTTTACCGGAGGAATTCGCTCTTGATCGCTGGGAAATCACACTGTGGACAGACGGTAAAGTCTTCTTCAATAATATGGCGTCCCTGAAGTAAAAAAAAACACGAATTAGATATAAAATTAGATGAAAATTAGATAAAAACACGAATTAAATTTGAAATAGAAAAAACAAAATTGAACGAAAATATTGGATCGATGTAAGAACGAGAATCTACGTCGATAAGAATTTTTTTTTCTTACGGTTGCTATACAAAATGGAATAGTGTTCTTGCACTTGTCGCACGAGATTTCGGTCTCGACGAGTCGACTCTTGCAGTAAGGGCAATGTGTCAGTGGCTCGTCTTCGACTTCGTGGTCTCTCGTTCTCGGAGGTTTTCGCACTATCGCTTCAATTTTTTTGCTGTATTTCGCGTCAACCTGGGTTCTGTACTCCGGACGCATCAGCATCGCCGCGAAATTAAAGGCCGCGTGTTTCAGTCCGGCACGTTGACACTCGATGACAGTTGAAGTTAAAATTGGTACAATATCTGAAAAAAAATGTTCAAGTCTTTAGCAACGAATTTTAACACAAATTTAAGGTGGTTCGAAAGAAAGAACAGAAAAATTGTGTCATGATCACAGTCCTATCATTTTTTTTTGTGAATAACAGACAGTTTATTATTTAGTACGTTTAATTAAACAACGATTTTGTTTAAATCGTTAAAAAAATAGTTTCTTTTGGCGGTTTATGTATCTCATTTGTTTCGAAGTACTAAAAAAACCTTTTTAAGACATGTTATGATTGAAATTTCGGTTCTTTTTTTATTTTCTACATTTATAATTGAATAAAATACTCACGTGATGGGAATTTCGAAATATTATTTGCGACTCGTATTAACATTCTTGCGCCGCGAAGGTGGTCGTTTCGTTTGACGTGAAGTCTCACGAGGATGTACGAATGCAACAGTCGCAAATTGTTCTTCATTTCCAGAGGAATTGTAATTTTGTTGCGCTTCAGTTCCGTGTACATTCCAAAAAGAACATCGTGGGCATTTCGATAATTCCCTAAATATTAAATCCCATTAGATTCAATTTAAAAAAACAAATTGTAAAAAATAGCTCAATGACTGACCATTTATTTGTTCCTCGTTGGCGATGATTATCGCTGTTTTTGCAGCCTCTCTGAATTGCTTCCTCGCCATGTACAAACGGAAGAGATACTTCGGATCCTATAAAACATTCATTGATGAGAAGATGAACATTGAATAATTGTGAAAGATTATTTGGCACGAAACGTAATTATTTTTTCTAACCTTAGGCAGACCATCGCCACCGAGAAGAAAGTCGATCAACTGGTTGGCCAGTTTGTCGTCTTTTGACGAAGCAACCGTGTCGATTGCGAGGGTCAAGGCCTCGTCATCGTCAGCAGCCAGCTGAGCAGCTTTTAACAAATGCCTCAGTGCCTGAAACACATTTTTTATTATCGATTAAGGTTTGGCTGTACGTGTTGATTAAATATAAAATCATTACTTGAATTCTTTTAGAGACAGAATTTTTTCAAAATTTCTACTGATCTTCTTTGACATCATATTAACATGTGTGCTAAATTTAAAGAGGCTTCACCATGTGATTATCGAGATATTTATTTCGAAAAATTGCCACTTTTATCATGGGCTTTTATGAGAGGTCAAAAAATGCGACGACTTTCAACAATTAATATCTTGATTACTAGATGGTGAGGCTTCATAAAATTTGGTATACATTTCGACAGGACCTCAAAGAAGATTTATGCAAATTTTTAAGAAATTCTCAAACGATTTTCACACGACTCCTACTTTAAGCATATTTTCCTTAAATTTATTATCTAAATAGCTTTTCTGTAATTTTTTTTCGATTTTTAGTCATTAACCCTAGAAGTCTACACTATCTGTATGAGACAAATATCCCACTTTCGAATTACGCTAACCCAAACACTTTAAACGAGAATGTTGTCGTCTCTTGATTTATGGTATGGAGGTTTTATTTTTTTTTCATTTCATTGTTCAAGTTCTGCAGATTGAAATGAACCACTAGAAAAAGATCTCATATTTAAATTTTACCGAGAAAAATACAATTGAAAAAGCAACATTTTTATAATGCCAAGGTCTTAAAAATTTTTTGGAGTTTAGGGAACCCCTGTGTGGGGTCCTAAGGTTAAATGGCTTTTTTTGTTACTAACTATGGCTTTTTTAACTAACTTTAGAATCAAATTTATAACTTGTGCCATCTTCTTCGTTGTAAAAAAAACCACGTTTTTAAAGTCTTTTTACTCCAATATACTTGGTTTTATAATCAAGTAAATTTTTGGGATTCATGTGGACCCCAGTCATGAGTTTGAAGGTGGAAAAAATGAGTTATAGGGTTAAGGATTTCAATCAATATGTACCTTGTGATATTCCTTGGCGTGGAAATAATATTTTCCAGCCAACAGACTATTTTTCTGAGCTTCGAAGTGAATGGCGAGACTCCGGAAGTCCTCGTCCCGGATGTTATCATCGTCGAGAGTATTTACTAAAATATCACCATAGAGTTCCATTTTTCCGTGCTGATTCGCCAGTTGGAAGGCTTCGTCATGGCAATTCGAAAGTATGAGAAATTTGATGGCCGAGTTGTAGTCGTTCATTTTTTGAAAGAACCTCGCGACCAGTTTTGCTCCCTCTATGCTCTTCGTCTGTTGCACAACTTCCACGCTACGGGCTGAATTATTTCAAATATTAATTCACATTTTTATCAATTGTCATTGTAAATGGAAAATTATTCATTATTATTAGTAATTATTAATTGTTAATTATTAATTATTAATTACTAATTATTATTAAGGTGGCTCATCAATGAATGAAAAAAGGGGGATATAGATAAAATTTTGAGAGGGTATTATTTGTGACACAGCAAACAAAACTTGAAAATTTTAGAGTCAGTTGTCAGGAAAATTATTGCAAACGAGCTAATCAAAATTTGTATTTTAACAATGCTTTCATGGGAGATTATTATATTTTCATCGAATATGACGTGATACATTTTGACAAAAACGAGGGAGATTTTGTTCAAAATTGGAGTATTGCAAGATAAAATTTTAAGCTTTCTAACGATATGTGATAAACTGGGTATTGCCAGGAATTTTTTTTCATAAATTTCATTTGAAAACGATTCTGCGTCTCAGAAACTCTTTGACTATCGTGCGATCAATCATTGAGCAGAAACGCGCAAAAAATGTATCTGTCAGTGCTGACCATTTGTAATGATATTAGTAATAACGTAATATTTTGATAACGCTAATTTGTATCAATGATAATAATACAAACTTAACATTATCGTTTGATTAAAAAATTTAATAGTAAGCAATGGTGTATGAATTTAGAAAAAAAACCATTATTTATTGGTTATTCTAAATTGTCATTGACATTTTTCAAAAACAAAAATGATAGTTTTACTGTCTGTTGCTTATCAATAAAATGTCAAATAACGTTTATAATGGCTGTTATTTATAATAAACTATGAATGAAGTATTAATAGAAACATCAAAATTCATAATTTTTATTTACGTATAGTATTTTTAAAGATTACGATGCGTTTTGTAAAGTTTTTTGACGTCATGATTTTGACTAGCATTGTCACTGATGAGCTACCTTCATTATTAAATTTACTAATTATTATTAATTATAAAAATTATTAATTAATGTAATTATTATGGACCGAGTACCAGGATTGTTCAGATGTTCCAAATTAATTCTTATTATGTTGTCATAATCCTTGGCAGTCTCATAAGCCCGTGCAGCCTCTTCGTATTTTCCCTCAGCTTCTTTTGCCTTTGCATACTGAATGTTTATTTTCGGTGACGATATTTGAGGCAAAAGTTGGCCGACTTTGCTCCAGTTTTTCAATTTTATGTACGCTGATGCAGCTTTGTCGAAGTACTCTGCTTTTTCGTACAGCATTGCTGCCTCGTTGAATTGCTAAAAAACATTCGAATAAATAAATTAAAATATATTTAAATCAAATCAGCTAAAAGTAAATTCTTTATGTTCAATTCGTAAAATTGAGACTTTGTTTGTTTGTTTTTTTTTAAGTGTTATAAAATTTTTGTGTCTTATCTAGACCATGAAACGATAACTTGAGCATATTTTGTTAAAAATATATTGATAATAACACTCTTAATTATTAAAACAATCAAATAAGACATTTAAAAATAAAATTTGTTGAAATTACGTATTTATAAAAAAGTACACTATTATAAATGTACTGAAAAAAATGCACAAAAATTTTTAATTTATATTCAGGATAAATGTAAGAATTCGTGTTTCTAGGAAACTTTTTAGAAAAATTCTTGAATAATTTAGTAAAAGACGTTAAAATTTAAAATAAAAATTTTTTGATATAAGTTACAGCTTTCCAAAGATTCATCCGATTTTCATAATTAAGGATGTTGTGTTCAAAAATAAAAATGATGAAAAATTTTTGAAAATCTTTCGCAATATTAAGTAACATCTCTAAAAGGTTGTGTAAAAATTTCACCATGATTAGGAAGTTCCTCATTAAAATATTAATTGTTAAAAATGGCTATTTTTTGCACCACCCCATAATAACACGTGTTAAAAGTTGCAATTTTGTATAATCAATATCTTAGTAACGAGCTTCCTAATTTAAGTGAAATTTTGCACTGATCTTTTTGCATGGCGTTAAAGAAGCTTCATCTAATTGTTCAAAAAAAATTTCAACATTTTTTTTGCAATCATATAGAGAGTAAACCTGCCAATGGATGACCTTAAATTTCAAATATGTTTTTCTTTAGTTGATTTGCCGAAACTTTTTAAAATAAATTTTTACTCTCAAACGACACTTCGTGTGGGAGAAAAAAGTTGTCAAACTTTTGATTTTTCGCTCTATTGACTCAACACCCTTAAAAAAAAAATTTATTATTTCCATAAAGATATAAAATTCGAACCTTCATAATTTCTAAAATTTCTGCACACTCTTTTCGCAAGGATCTCGGGCTTTCACTTTCCAGAGCAATTCCGACGCCACGTCGACTGTCCCCGCATCTTATCGAGGCTCTGGCAATTCCAGCCAGACACTGATTTCGATGGTTTGAATTTCGCATGGAAGCATTTGCACTCGAGTTCGAATCCACGAGACCTCGCTCGTAGTTCACCAGAGCTTTCGGATAATTTCCCCTGTTAAATTTTTCATTAGTTTTATTTATTTATTTTAACGTAACATGTTAAACATAAAAATATAAAATATATTTGACAATTAACGAGTTATAATTTTTTGGATGCATTTTATCATATTTTTCAATATTTAATATAAAAAGTATTTTTATCTATCTCATTGTTTTCAATATTTTATTTAATTGCATTTATAAATAAATTAAATCAAATAAGCTTAATTTCAATTGTTTCAAAGGTACAAACATTGATATAAAACGACTTTGATATCAAAAAATCATATTTTTTTCAATATGGTGTACCTTTTTGATCAATTTAATGATTTTAATGATATTGTAATTATTGTACGTAGAAAACGATATTTAGAAAAGTTAGATTCAAAATTATTCTAGAACCTTGTTACAAAAAAAATAGTTTTTCGAAAAAAATTGTTTGTTTCTAATAATTATTATGAAGATTGTGTTCTATTTTTTTCAAGTAGAGCCTAAATTTATCTCTTTACAGTGTTTAAATTTTATTCAAATCATTTGACCCGTTTTCGAGAAAAAAAAATGATTTTCTGATTTTTCGATTTGTTCAAAAACGAAAATAGATAAATATAGATAATAGAAAATAGATTCACAATTCTTATCGTCTTATGACTTTTTATACCTTTTGCAAGTTTACTAAATTTGATCAAGATCGTTTCAGCACTTGTTAAACGTGACGTAAAATTATTGAAAATTGGTTTTACGAGCTCAGGTTCATTTATAAAATTCGGAAAAATGACTATTTCCCAAAAATGTTCAAATCAAAGACGTATATTAAATGTAGACATTAAAAATATATGAGCAATTCCACCTCAATTTAACGACAATTTTCGGATGACTTCTTCGATTTTTTAAATTTTTTAATATGTTATTGTAGATGCCAAATAAAGTATTCATGCCAAAAATTTTTGAGCCCAAACTGGAGATGGGTTTTTAATAACTTCATGTTGAAAAAAAATTTTTTTCCTTTTTTATTTTTTTTAAATTTTTATCTTTTGCCCGTATGTAAGGCCTATGTAAAAAAAACCTATGTAAAATATGTAATAAAGCGCAAAACGTAGTTGAAAAGAAATTTTTAACATTACTGATTATAATTTCCATAAGAAAAAGTTATTAAAAAATATGAAAATTAAAAAACGTGGAAAAAAAATTTTTTCAACATGAAGTTATTAAAAGCCCATCTCCAGTCTGGGCTCAAAAATTTTTGTTTTAAGTGGAATGTTGTCAATAAAAAAAAACAAAAAAATCGGAAGGTTTCCATTGAAAGAAAAATCAATTTTTGAGTTTAAAATGGCTAAAAAGTCACTGAAAATTTTTTTTTCTAAGTTTTCAATTTTTTTTTCCAAAAAGTACATTAAAAAATTAAAAAAAAATTACCTCCTATTAAGTTAAGATATTTTATTAACTATTGTAGAAGCTAAGAATATTTTAAGAAATTTACGAAACTTTTATACGCCTCAAGATAGAGGGCTAAAAATTGACATGGATACTTTATTTAGCATCTACAATAACATATTAAAAAATAATAAAAATCAAAGAGGTCGTCTAAAAATCGTCGTTGAATTGAGGTGGAATTATTCATAAATATTTACGTGAATTCCAATTGTTGAGCATATTCTCTCGCTATGTAAGGAATCTCTTCCGGTTTCAATTTTTGTGCCAAGCTCAGGGCTTGCTCCCATTGCATGAGATCTCGACGAAGGTAGAGGGCCTCGACAGGTTGCGAAGATTGGAGAAAAAATTTTTCAGCTTGATTGTAATCCTCGAGAAGAGTGCAAGCATGTCCTGACAGAAGAGCGAGTTCCTCGATATTGTCCAATTTTTGAAGAGCCCAAACCATCGAGGCGTCTCCAACCTTACGAAAGGCTCTCATTGCTGGAAAAAGTATGTACGATTATAAAACGCTATTTTGCTATTTATTAGAAATATTTTGTGAACCATAATGGAATAATTGATTTAAAATGAAACATTTGTGATTTCAATTACATTTTTTTGAAGCTGCGAATAATAAAAATGAATTAAAATTATGTTATAAAATAAAAATAATTCGAAATGTACGTGGAGGAATACGGAAAATATCGAATTTTTAATATTTCATAACATTATTTTAATTCGGTAATTATTGGAAAGAGGGGCTCTTGCAAAAATTGGGTTGATTATTTTTTTATAGGGTTGTTATGGCTATAAAACACCATAATTATAATTATTATAGAGGTGCATAGTCATATTTTTGGGAAAATTTTTTTTTTTCAGACAGCTGTATGTAGATTTTTTAATTTCTTATATTTACTTAAGATAGTTTTAGCAGTACAGTTCAATCAAAAGTTTTTTTCTTCATTTTTGAGTTTAAGCTTATTAAGAAAAGTTGAGGCAAATCGATTCAAGAACAATATATTCAAAATTCAACGTCACGCAAGGTGACCTGTACTATTTATTTACCTAAGAAAATCATGAATAATAAAGTTGTGAGATTTTTATTAAAAAAGTAAGGATAACTTCTTTGAAGTACCATAAAGAATTGTGCAAAATTTCAACAAGCTTCACCATCCAGAAGTCAAGATTATTTAGGTTTAAAAATTACAATATTTAACGTGTACTCTTATGGGAGAGAGCAGAAAATTGTGATTTTTAATAATCAATATTTCGATATATCTACACGGTAAAACTTTTTAAAATTTGATGCACGTATGTAGATCATATCAAAGAAGTTTTGCACATATTTTCAAGGAAATCTCATAACTATGATTTAGTGCTAGAACTACCTTAATTGACATTTTGTCTGTATTCATATTATTTGATTATTTTCAGTCACTTGGAAACTGAGAATTTAGTGTCAATTACATGCTGTTATTAAAAAAAAATTATGGATAAAAAAGATCATGCATCATCATAATATAATATTATTTTATGTTTTCTGTACTCATATACAATGTAATAAAAAATAATCAGCCCGATTTTTGCAAGAGCCCTTCTGTCCAATAATTGAATTTTATTAAGTCATGAGATAATAATGTATTTAATTGAATGTTGACAATCAAAATAAATACAGGAATTAAGATGAAGCTTGCTTCATATTAATTTTGTTAATTAATATTAGAATACACAGCATAAAAAGAATTTATAAATTTCAATTAACTGGAGATCATTGAAATGTTTGGAGTTAAAATGATGCTTCGACATTATAAAAATTCAAATTTTCAGATGGGATACAGTCATTTTAATTGCACATATCATTCCAAATTTTTAATACGACGAATTTTTATTATATTTAGACATAATTTTAATTTCTTAATTAAAGTTATAAACATAATTGTATACATACTTTTAATTCTAAATTTTTTTTATCTACAAAACTTTAATTCGAAATAAAAATTATCTGAATAATATTAATTTTGAATCAATATTTTCTACACAATTTTAACTACGGACGTATTTTTAATGTTATAAGATAAAATTAAACGGTGAATTAATTTTATGTCTAGACATAATTAAAATGCTGTATGTCTGTCATTTGTGTTTGATCTTCATAAAAATTCAGTAAATAAAAAGTGTCTAGACATGAAGTAAAATATTTTTATAAAGCTTAACTTTCTTTAGCATAATTTTTATGTCTCCATTAAATAAAAAAATAGAAAAATTTTTCATTTCTGCCTTTACTCACCATATTCCAAGTTAAGACTCGCCAATGCGTTTTTTCCCAGCTTCGTCCAATAATCCTTGTCGTCGAGTACCTCGCAGGTGCTCCAGGCTCGATGAAATCTGTAAATACATAAAATTATTTTATTATACATAAGATTATTTATATTTCCACCAATCGGAAGATCCTCAAATACTTACCTCTTACACATCATTTGATTCTCAAATATTTCAACGATTTTCTTGTTATCGACGATATTCCCAACTTCTTCGTGAGAGTTCAACGTTACTGTTATTAATTTTCCTCCTGCTGTGCTAAGCGTTACTTCTCCAGTGTACATGAGAACGGGAATCGAATCCGAGGGTAATTTCGTCGCGTTGACCTTTATCACTTTTGTTCCTGAAAAAAAGTAACCACCATTTGAAGAAAAATATTACTTAATAAAATATTTTTTTAAATTTAATTTTTAAAATTTCAATTTTAATTTTAATAATTTATTTTTTTTTTTCTAAATTTCAATGTTCTGAGAAAATATTGTCTGTAAAGTATTAACCTTCGATGTGATACTTGACGTGAACATAAGTGACGATAACGTTCTTGTTGTAAACTGCGAATATTGAGCGTTCGTAGATATTTTGGTCCCAGATAATGCCTTGTATCGAGTCAGGACAATCGGGCACCGGAATAATACTCTCGTTTATCGGATCGTAGACGAACACGTCATGTTTTTCATCAATAAAACACATTTGACTTCCATTAGCATCCAGATATATTTGTTGTATTCCACTGGTGTGCGAATATTCGCTCGAGTGGTTGAAAACTTCCAGATAGAAATACACGATTTTTCCCATCTATAAACATAAATAAATTATAAATTAATAAAATATATAAGACAAGTACAAGATAAGTATGAATGCGACAAGGTACGCAGTTTGTTCAAAACGTTCCGGAACTAATTTTTATTTTTTGAAAGAGAGAACCAGTTTAGATAAAAAGTTGGTGTTTAATTTTCAACAATATTTCCTTTTTTTTCTTTATAAAAATCACTGGGCTTGTATAGGCGTTGGAAAAACCTGGAAAACTCCTATTTTGGAACAGATTTTAGAGTCTTGGTCACATTCCTTTGAACCACCTTAAAATCTCTTAAGGTAGAAGTTGCGTAACAGTCTATTGAAATTTTTTTTTTTTATTTCTACTGATCTTCTTTGACACCATATTAACATGTGTGCTAAATCAAAAGAAGCTTCATCACGTGGTTATCGAGATATTTATTTTTTAAAATTGCCACTTTTAACATGGGCTCTTGTGAGAGATAAAAAAATGTGACGACTTTCAACAATCAATATCTCGATTACTAGATGGTGAAGCTTCATAAAATTTGGTATACATTTCGACATGACCTCAAAGAAGATTTGTGCAAATTTTTAAGAAATTTTGTCTCAAACGATTTCACACGACCCACTTTTGAATAGATTGTCTAGGTTGTACTACCTCAAGAAATGATATTACATATTGACATTGTTAAATAATAAATAACGCAAATTGCAGATTTAATATAAAATTAGTTCTGGAACTTTTTGAATGAACAGTGAATAATAAAAAAATAAATTAGTAAAATTCAATCGAAAAATATCATACGTCAGTTCCGTAGACGACAAAGTCCGAGGAGAGAGCGTGGCACGTAATTTTTCCATCGGACGTGTTCTCATCTGGAAACATTTTCGTATCTTTTTTCTCTTTCGCCAATTCCTGATTGACTTTTATCTGCGAAAATGAGTAAAAAAACATTTAAAAAAATTATTATTTCGCATAGAAAGGAATTTAAGGTAGGAGTCGTGTGAAAATCGTTTAAGACAGAATTTCTTAAAAATTTGCACAAATCTTCTTTGAGATCATGTCAAAATCTATGCCAAATTTTATGAAGCTTCACCATCTAGTAATCGAGATATTATTTGTTGAAAGTTGTCACATTTTTTTATCTCTCGTAAGAGCCCATGTTAAAAGTGGCAATTTTAAAAAATAAATATCTCGATAATCACATGGTGAAGCCTCTTTTGATTTAGCACATGTGTTAATATGATGTCAAAAAAGATCAGTAGAAATTAAAAAAAAATTCTGTCTCTAAAAAATTCAAGTGATAATTTTCCATTTAGTTAATATGTATAGACAAAATTTTAAATAGACTGTCACGCAACTCCTATCTTAATGGGGTTTAAATTCGTGAGAGTTGGTACCGTGTGCAATTGCATTTTTCCATCGAAGAGCACGGCAGCGTAGTTCTCGTTCAACTTTATGCTATCGACGGTGGCTAAATAGTCGCGCTCGAAATGCACCGATGTGTCGTAATTCTCATTTGACAGCTCCCAGAAGAGTGCACGATTGTTCAAAGCGACTGCTACGTGATTTGGTCCAACAGCCAGAATCGATGGTTCGATTATCGTATTTATGACGTGAGGTTCCGGTTTTTCCTAAGAAATTAAAAGAGAAAAATGTTACATTTTTTAAGGTAAATGTTGATAAGGTGAATAAAGGATGTACGAACGATATTTTTAAAAGTATGAGAATTTTATACATTTTTTTATATATTGTTCTTAATAAGCATATGAAAAGATTTCGTGCCAAATTTGAAATCTTTTTGAAATTTGTTTCTTATGGAGAATTTGTAAATTGACATCGAATACAAATTAAAAAATAACAAATTCTTGTGAATTTTTAAAAACATATTCGTACTAGTGTTTATTTTGTATGGATAGTCATTTAAAAACTTTATAATAATTTTTTTATTTAATTCCTTGAACAATAAAAAATTTAAAAATTATTGTTAAAATATGCTCAAGTTGCCAACTCATACTAAAAATCAAAAAAATTTTGGCAAAAGCCAGAGTCTGGGTTTTACAAATTTAACGAAATACTAAAAATTTGTTTAAATTCAGAGATGATATTCTTTCATATTAAAAAAAACGCGAATACCATTAAGGAATTCTCGTCTACGTATTTTCCGAACAATTTAATCATAAAATAGCGTTTTTAGACAATGTAGATGAACGCAATTCAAAATTTTTCGAATTATTCGAAATTTTTCGATTCGATATTCGCACACCCTTAAAAAACATATAAAGATTTTTCTACCTTGTCGAGAGTGTAGAGATAGACGATAACTTCGGTGAGACTGGAAAGCAGGGCGATTCTGTTGCCACAGACGCTAATAAGTCTGGGAATTTCAGCGAGGTAAATGAGAACGTTACCGCTGTGAGTGACAGCAGCGATCATCGTTCCATCGGCGGACCACTCGATGCTGTTTACGCCGGCCTCGCCGCTGACTGTTATCACTTTTTCGGTCTCTTCCAAGTTCGATATGCTGTGAATCTTAATCGAATTGTCACCGCACGTTGCAACCTTTCCCGTCAGTGAGCTCAGGGAAATATCGTTGAGGGAGTCACGATGGTTTTTTACTTGAAACAACTCCTGTCCCACTTCCTTTATATGGGTCGATATCGAGATAAAATAACCAGCTTCGAAACCAACGAGTATGTAACCATCTCCGTACCTGCAAAATCCAAATTAAATCAATTTTTTTTTCTGTCTTAAGGTGGTTCTATTGTTTTATCGATTATTTAGGATTTTGTTGTAAATTGGTACAGTTGTTCATTGATATTTTACGCATATTCGTACTTGATATTTGTTGTTAAATATTTTTATATCTTGAAATCTAGATGGTGGACTTTTTTAAAATTTAACATAGCTCTTTGTTGTACTTCAAAGAAGCTTTCTTAGCTTCTTTTAAGTTTACTTAGTTTTCTTAATAAACTTAAGCTCAAAAATTACATGGTATCGAGATAAATTGAGATAAAAACTTTTGATTTGACTGTATCTTTAGAACTATCTTAATAATGATCAAGCTAAAAAATTATGTATAAAAAAATATATAAATAGCGAAAAAATGTACAAAAGCATAATATTGCTCAAGTTTGACATCTTCGTAAGAAATTATGTAAAATAAACTAAACATTGATCATAAGGTAACTGAAACATATTTTTATGTCTTTTGTCTTGTATTTTGAAAAAAAAGTTATAACTTTCAACAGTTATATCTTCGAATCTAACTGTAGTTGCTTAGTTTTTTGGGAAAATTGTAAGAACCAAATCAGAGTTGTTACGAAAAGTGTGACATTTATAATACATCGACTTAGAACATGCGACTTAAATGTGCAATTTTCTATTAAAAATATCTCAAAATTAGAGTAGCAAATCTTTTTAATAATTGGCTAATATTGATATTTTGAGTGAGCATATACGTTTTCACGTAATTGCTAAAAATTCTAATTTTTTTAACGAGACATCTACGTTAATAATATTGTAATAACGAACCATTTGTATGTGACTATTGGTCCATATCTCTTTTGAAATGCCAATTCAATTGGATTGTCAGGATCGAGAATATTGTAGAGGAATAACGTAGTCTTGCTTACAACCAGAGATACCTGACGAAAAACAAAATAGGTCAACTTATCACAAGGAATTTATTCTTTTCGTTCGATGAATTATCAAGATGATGGAATTGATTTAATTACCGTACTCTCGCCACCTGCACGCTGATCCATCTTCATTTCGCTAAATTGTATGTCGTAAGGTTCTCCTTGGAGAGGAATTTCCCTTCGTGTGTCACCGTCGCTAGTACTGACTGTCAAAACTCTATCTTCGCCTGCCAACGCCAAGAGACCCTCGCTCGACCAGGCTCCGCAGATAATTTTTTTCTTATGTTTACCAAGAATAGGAACTCGCCTGGCAAAATAACAAATCAATTTAAAAAAAACAATACAAAATTAATTTCCTTAACCTGTGAATTCAAAAAATAAGAAAAGTCTCCTAAACTTCATCAGAGTGAAATTTTCTCAATAAAATATGAATTCGTCATTCGATCAGATATTAATCGATTAAAAAATTTGGATTAAAAATATCAGTTGAATGTTTAGCGTAAAGAGAAGTAAATTTTAATCGATATCGTCTAACTTTGCATTGAGGTGATCGTAGAGCGCCAAATTCCCCTTCTGCGTTCCAACAGCCAAAACACAAATATTCTTTCCCCACATCAAGCAAGTCAGCCCGTCCCTGACGCCTGCGTCGACCTGCGACTTTTTTCCTGTTGTTGCGTCCCACAACGTAATGATCGAAGAATTGTTCGTAATGATGGCCAGGACATCGCCGTCGGAATCCCAGCCAAAGCCGGTACACAGTCCCGTTATGTGGATGCGTTCCTGAATTTCACCCTGCCGGTCGAATATTGCGACCGAAGAGTCGCATCCGGTTGTCGCCAAATGAGTGCTGTTCCCGGGTCGCCACGATGTAAAAACACTCCCAGAACCATGGGGCTGATCCAGCCTGAATAGTACCTATTTTTTTTTTAAATCAATGTTAAATAATACCAAAAACAAGGTTAATTTTAGAACGTCTATTGATTTTTGCCCTCACTAGCCTCAACTTTCGTTTAATATTTTTTAATTAAAAAATATAGCAAAAAAGGCAAAATTTTTTCAATAATCTTCAAATACTTCTTCAAATATTTCTTCAAAAACTTCATGAAAAAAAAAGAATCAATATTCTACGACAAATTGAAAAAAAAATGACTTCAGAGTATATTGTCAATATAAAAGTGAAAAAAATAAATAAAAAGTGAAACGTTTCGATAAAATGTATAATAAGATGGGTAAAGTTCAAATTACACATCAAATTCGTGGTGAAAACGTCGAAAACGTGAAAATTTTGACGTCAACAAAAAAATAAAACATAACCTACCTTGTCACTCATGATTGACGTTTGAACGTCAAAGGTTTCGAAAATCGATAAAATTTGGTAAATGTCCGATTAACCGTAACCAATTCCTTTACGCATTTGGAAGGATCGTCGTGAATGCATTGCTCATCGAAGTAATTGAACAGTTATGAACCAAACAAAAGTTTGCCGGGGCAACTCGATACTGTCGCATATATAGCCAAATTAAATTGACACGATGGCTCATCTGTGTTGGTTCGCCACCTACTGCACGCTTCTCGACTCCTGATAATTCTTGAAAAGTGGGGACTCCTGACCCGAATTACCCTCGCTATTTAAGGTAGGAGTCGCGTAAAATCGTTTGAGACAGAATTTTTTAAAAATTTGCACAAATCTTGTTTGAGGTCATGTCGAAATGTATGCCAAATATTAGGAAGCTTCACCATCTGGTAATCGAGATATTAAGGGGTTTCGGTAGTACTTTTGAAAATGTTACCATCAACTCAAATTAAAAAAAAAATTAATCAGAAATTTAAAAAACATAGATTGTACGAATTTGAAGTCGACCAACCATGTCATATTTTAGAAATTATTATTTTTTTTAACTAAGCTTATACATGGAAGTAAATGGGAGAAATGTTTATTTCGGCTGTAAATTTTGTTTAA
>JAPYYW010002782.1:0-18285 GCA_030522545.1 Cremastinae sp. A BG-2022a
TCGGGAAAATAAACGCTTTTTTTATAAATCTATTTCGCGACCCAGCTCGATGTACTATTTACTTTTAACAACGATAATATAAACGAAAGTATTTACGAAGAAAATAAACCGCGTCTTTGTGTACGAGATACATACACCGCGCACGAAACACGAGCAGCGTCTGACCAACGGTCGCTTCGATTCAACGCTCGCGCCATCGTCCAATGAACGAACAGCTCATCGCGCGTCTTCAATTTTTGTACTTACATATACAGCGCGATTCGAGAAAGTAAACGCTTTCTTTTTATAAATTTATTTCACCAATTCAGCTCAATTTACTGTATATTTTCAACAAAAATAACATAAACGAAAGAATTCGCGAGAAAAAATAAGCCGCGTCTGTTTACGAGTTACACCGCACGAGCCGCGAGTGGCGTCGCAGTTCAATTTTCGTACGTATGTAACGGTCGATTTGAAAATAATAACGTTTTCTTTACAAAAATTTATTTAATCGATTCAGCTCGTTTTATAATGTATTTTCAACAAAAAATAAAATAAAAAGAAAGAAAAAGCAGCGTTTGAACTCAACGTCCGCGCCTTTTCGCCCAATTAACGCGAACGTCACGAACAGCTGATCGCGTATCGCGTCGCATCTTGAATTTTAGAATTCTATACCGGTTTTATCTCGGAAAAATAATGTTCTCTCTTACAAATTTATCTCGCTGATCCAACTGTGATTTACAATGTATTTTCAACAACAATAATAATCAACAAATGAATAATCTATCGTTGATAAATAAATGTATTTTTTCTCGAGTCCGATTTTAATACAGAGCATATATTTAGATCGTCGATATTGTAGGTTATGTTTTCACATGCAAAATCAATCGTCACGAAATTAATTTTTCTTGATTAAAATGGATTACGAAGAATTGCAAAAGTATCAAGAATCGATTCTGGAGCGAGCATTGAGTCAGGTTAAAAAATTCTTTCTTTGTTATTTGAAAAAATGTGATCAATAAATTGTAAATATTGTAAAATGAGTAAATAAATGTGTATTGTTTATTTACAGGCTCTTAGAAGAAACGACGAAGAGACCGTTAAGTGGACAGAGTACAAGGCGAGTCATGAAAAAGTCATAGAGAGCGTGCAAACATTTTTGCCGGAGCTGAACGTGGACTGTTTAGTCCCGGTTGGCAAAAAAGCTTTGATCAGAGGCAAACTCACCCATACAAACGAAATTCTTGTTTGCCTGGGTGACGGATATTTTGCCAAGTACAGCGCATCCCAAGCCATTGCTCTTTGTAACAGAAGGATAAAAAGTATTGGGAAAACATTTTTTTTTTAATTATAAAAGTAAATCAATATTTCAACTAATGTATAAAACTTTTTCCAGGGGCGGACAAAGTGTTGACAAACTTGGAGAAGGAGCGCGAGCTTTACGAAATGAGAAAAAGAATTCCAGAGGCTTTTGACGCCTTCGGCGGGGAGGACAGAAAGGACTTTATTGAACATTGGGATGACCAAAAACTCGTCGACTGGAGAGGTAAATATTCAAAGTTTTCTTTTCTCTAATTTTTGTCTCGATTATCATGATATTTATGATTTTCATAATTTTTTTATCAGTTGAACATCGTCGTCGCGAAAAAGAGTACCGACAAAAGCTGGCTGAATTGAAAAATACTGAGAAGCAGGATATAAAAAGTGAAGAGGACTTGTTTGCGAAATTGGATGCTCTGGAGCTTCAGGAAGAATTGGAGGCAGAACTGGATAGGTAAAAAGAGAGAAATAAAGAAAAAAATGAGCTTACCGTGAGTAAAAAAATGTATTTTTCAGGCTCGAAGCGTCGCATCCAGATTATTACGACCAAGACGATGACGAGGTGTACGACGAGTCCGACGAAAGTTCGGACTTGACCGACGAGGAGAGCGAGGACGAGGAAAATTCACAGAATGTTAAAAATTCGATCTCGTATAGGAAAGACCTCGCAGCAACTGATGAGAAACAAGCAAAAGACCGAATTCCTTTCGTAGCCCCGGAAGAAAAATCGGAAAAATCGATCGTCGAAGTTGCAAGCAAGGAAGCTTCGAAAGTAGACGAAGTACCCGAGAAAAAAGTGGTTTTCGGTACGCCCCAAGTAAAATATTTCGACGAAGAAGAGAAAATAACCACCAGGTCCAGAGACGACGAAAAATCGTCGATCGAGGAGGAGGAAGAGCAGGAAAAGGACGACGAAGTTGTCAGAATCGAATTCAAACATTCGGAAAACGAGTGCGAGCGCATCGAGTCGGAGAACGAGACGGGGATAACGAGCCCCAGGGACATTTATCGACTGCTCTCGACGCCTCGGTCAATACTGAAGAACACGGAGCCGTCTCCCATTCGGCCGGTCGAAAAGTCATCCTTAACCGACGAGAGCGAGCACGACAGCGACGACGACGACTCGGCCGGTGTATCCGCGTACAACGCCGTCGTGCATGATATCAAAGAACGCCCCGTTGTTGACGCGACCGTCGCGAAACCGGAGCCGCTCGCCCCGAGCCGGCCGGTCAGTAAATTCCGGAGAGACCGTCTCAAGCGATGAATTATGGAAAAAAAGGCAAATATAAACCATTCAATTCCACGTAAATACGATTCCAATGAATTTTCAACGAAATTTCCTGCTTCGTATCGATTTAAACGCTTCGTAAAGTTATATTTAAAAATATAACACCATGCATCTTCAAATTATCATCCTGGACGATAATTTTTAAAAAGATACTTTTAAGGTATTTTTATAGGGGAAAATGAAGAGATTTTGTCACTATAAATAGTGAATTAGGGAGATTGGTTGTATTTCTTAGTCAAGGTTTAAAATTCATCTTCGCGCAACCTTTGGGAGACTTTGGTAATTAATTTCATCTTGGAAAAGGTTGCGCTTTGACTGTTGAGTGAGAAGCTCTTCCAAGTTGCTTTTTTTTAATTAAAATAAGTGAAAAATGAAGAGAATGAAGTCGGAAAGCTTCTCTTTTGACGTTGGCGCTTTCGTACACGATCTTTCTTCTGACCTCGACTTCAGGGAGGACAAGCTGCATGCGTTTTTGTATCGGGGAGCCTCAATCGATTTACAAGACTCTTCGTTTTACATTGAGCTCACGCAAAAGCCGGCTTTATTGTTCAGGAGTCCAGGATGGGGCTGGTTGAGCGAATTTTCACAAAATTTAGCATAGCTTTTGGAATAAGTATCTGACTGTCTTGTTACCTGCTCCGTTCGATACACGCTGTATATTTTGGTCAAAATAATTCGTGAAAGAAAAATGATAGAAAAATGTATAAGGTAAACGTCTCAATAGTTGAACAGCTAAAGGTTTTCACACTTTATCTTTGTTTAAAAAATATTAAAATAAAAAAATCTGCTTCAAATTCACATCTAAACTATTGTCTGATATTTTAGTGATCCAAAATTTATTTTATGTGTTAATTTTAGATAATATATTTTCTAAAGTTGAGCGAGTTTGTTTGAATAAATTAACGTTATGAAAAATAAACTTTATTTTATATGAAAAATAATCCATATGATTTTGTTAGGAAAAAAATAATTCAAATATTTAAAATAATATAGCAAAAATTGTCCAATTATTGGGACATGTCCATCTATTGAGACGTTTATATTATTTGAAGGAAGAAAATAGAAGGTTCACACGTTGTTTCTGACTCAAATAAGCAATCTAGCTTTTTCCATATTTTCGTATCATTAAAAAATAGTCATAGTTCTTTATTTTAAGATAGTTTAATCCCAATAATCGTTTAAGAAAATTTAAAAAAAATTTATATATGTTTTGTAGAAAAATAAAACAAATCGATGAAGAAACGACAATTCATAAGACACTCAGGAGTTAAAGTTTAGAAAATTTCCCATCTAAACACACGTATTAAACATTAAAAAAAATTAATATTAAGAAATTATTAAAAAAAACGAACGTGATCTGACGATAAGTTTTGAGAAAAAATTTGTATTTAAAGTATAATTCACTCGTTATAAATGAAATTTATTTTACGTATATTGTTTTGAATTTAACTTTAATTAACTGAAGCACAAATAATTCGATAATTAGGTGCATGATATGTTTTTCTGCAACACTGAAAATTTTCAAATGAGAGAGTTCGAATAATTCATTACAGGCCTTAAACTTTGCTCATTATTATTCGAATCGAGTGCTCGAGTTTGTTTTTCCTTGTAATTCCAATGTTTCTCTCTTTTCACCCTTTCGCGGATGAGCGACGAGAGATTTGTCACGATCGAAGGGGGCGAATCGAAGCGATAATTCCGATGCAAAAACGTTTTTCCCTTTGCACGTTGTTCATTATCATTTCTAACGAGTCAATTCGGGAAAAATAATTAATAGGGAATAAGGGCAATAAATAAAAATAAAATAGCAGAAGGAAATCGAGCGATAATTCAACGAAAAAACGTTTTTCTTCTTCATACCGATTGGCCTATGAATAAGTTGCTTTGTGAAAAAAAAGGGGGAAAATAATTAATCGAGCAATTTTTTTCCTCTTTGTCTTTCGTTTCTCCCTTCGTTTGTATGTCGCTAATTGAGTTAGTTGGCAACTTTGCGCGATGAATGAAACGAAATGCGACGGGGACGAGCCAGAAATGATCAACGAGGCCTCAGGCCGACTAACTTTCCGAAGGGGTGGAAACTTATTTCTAATCCAACCCTCATCGTAACAAACCTGGAAATATGAAAAAGGGACGCAGAAAATCTTATATAAAAAATATAAAAATAAACAGGAAAATTAATATATAGTAACTCGTTTTCCTTTGACCAGAAAAAAACATTTTTCATTATTTATATTTTACTCATTTTTTTAAATGCAATAACTTTTGTTCTCTTAAATTTTCTATTTAACTTTGATTATTTTTATTTTCTCAATATTGATCTTTTCAATGTTGAACAATCATAGACGAATATAACACCACAAATGTTAATATTAATATAGTACAATGATATGCTTACAAGGCCTTGTTATCGATAAAAATAGCTTGAAAAGAGAGAATAAATTTCTTTTCAGGCTAACAAGAATATGACGATGACATATAACATAGCTAGGTGTTTGACAGCGTCTCTATATACGTAAATTTTATATTTAGATTTGATCGTAGCGTTAGAACTACCTTTAGTTTGAAAAATCAGAAATTCTTTGGGAAAAGCGATATAGATGCAATGGAAACAGTTACACGCAGAGAGAGAATTTTCTATGAAAAATATAACTATTTTTTTTTCTATGATTTTTGCATCAATCGTTCCAATGTTTTTTTCCTAAAATCTTTTCTACACTGTATATGCATCGTTAGAATCGTGAATTATGGTCTTAAATCCATACAAAATTCCCATGAAAGTTTTTAGTTTTGCTCGAATTTGTCAATTTTCCCAACATTTTTTTCCCCCTACGAACCTTATTCGGACTATTACAAACATAAAAAAAATCAGCATTTTATTTTTATTTCTATAGAAGGTGTGAAAAGTTTTCAAAATTTAGTCAATATACAGTATTACGTGATCATTTGGGCATTTAAGGTAGTTCTATCAAAAAATCATCTTAGGATTTTGTTAAAAATTTGCAAAAACCTTTTTTGATACAATGTGCAAATTGTGAAATTGTCAAAAATAATCATTATTTTCTGCAGCTCCCCATAAGAGCACGTGTTAAATATCGCGATCTTCAACTCTTGCTACCTTGACTTCTGTGTAGTGGAACTCGTTGAAATTCAGCACAGCCCTTTATTGTACTTCAAAGAAGCTTCCTCTAGTTTTTCAAAAAAATCGTAAGATTATGATTTTTTTTATTTTCGTACGTACATAACAAGTACAGGTCACCTTGGATGACCTTGAATTTTGAGTATGTTATTCTTGAAACAATTTGCAACAACTTTTCTTAACCCTCGGACGGGCGCGTCAAAAAAAATGACGCGAAAGGGCGCGTGGTGTCTTTGTGGACCCAATTTTTAAAATGTCATTAAAAAAAGTATAACATATAACATTTCACAGTTTTTTTCGCAGTTAATTCTTATTTACCATGTTTTCAAATAAGTTTTGAAAAAAAAAACATTTTTTATTCAAAAGAAAAATACTTAAAAAATAGTATTAAAAAAAAACGAGAAGACAAATTTCCATGGTAAAACGACGCGAATCGAAACTGAAATTCGGACGCGTCCGTCCGAGGGTTAATAAACTTGAAAAAGCACTTGGTACGAAGTCAAATAGAGATAAAAACTTTTGATTCGACTGTACCGATATAGAAGTACCTTAATATACACAGATAATAATGTACACGTAGGCACACGTAAAAGGTCCAAATAAGTATCGAGAGGGAAAAGAAAAGGGCGAGGAGAGTGGAAACGCAGCTGGTTCGTCCCAGTGAAATATCTCGACTGACTATGAGCCTCGGGGGTGGGATAGAGGGGATTTGCCAGGGGGTGGGAGGTTAAGATAGACATGCGCTTCTCGAGGACGAGGAGGGAGTTTTGTCTCGGCTACAGACCGGCGCGAGCTATATACTCATTTTTCCCTCCACACACACATATATATATATATATATATTTAAACACATATATATATATATATACGACATATACGTATACTGCGTATGGAACGTTCAAGTGTACACGATATGAAAGAGATTCATCCCTTCAGTTTGGCGCCGCGTGCGATCACGTCACGACCACGGGACGGGGCGCGCTCCGTCTCCTGCTTTCTGCTCCGATCGCTTCGTGTTCGCTTTTATCCGTCGTACACCTCTCTTTTTTTTTCTTTTCTTTTTCTCTCTCTCTCTCTCTCTCTTTTTCTCTCCAACCCCATATCAGCTTTAAACGCAACAACAATATTAAATGGAAATTTTGGATAAAAATTCATTCTGAAAATCCAGTTCGGTTCTTGCGTTTTCTCATATTGAGCTGATTATAGTCGAATTTTATTCGATGTTGTTGAAAGAATCGATCGATGAAAATTTCAATGTCTGCGCGTTGATCGTTTGCAGGAGCTTCACGAGAAATAGTCGCATGGATTCCGGAGGAGAGATTTCTTTGCGGGGCGTGCTGCTCCGACGCCGGGAAAACGTGACGATCGAGTTTTGTGAAAAATAATGCAGTTTTGTCCCAAGACGAGAGTAACTTTTCGGTGTGCGTCAGCAGAGTAAAATATAGTGAATAAATAATAAATTTTGAAAGAGGGCTCGTGTGATAAAATCACTAAATATATATGAGCAGAAAAAGGCTCATCATCTCGTCGTTGGAAATTTGTTGGATTCGTCGAGATGACGTTCAAGAACAGAGACATACGAGCCTTGTTCGGCACGTAGCAGAGTGTAATTATTTCGAAGGAATCCACAGCGCTCCCTCGTCTTTTTTTCTCGCTCGAATTTTCTCCCTGTGTATATACACGGTGCACGTGGCCAAATTGGCTGAAACAAAATTCGGAGGACGTGAAGAAGGTGCGGGAATCGACGGTTTGAACGCGATGCGAGCGAGGAGAGTCGCAGGGAAGGATAAAATTTGAAATCGTGCAGCGAGAGAATAAATGAATGAACGAACAGTTTATTATGTCTTGAAAACTTATCCTTGGGCGATACAAAGAAAATAAAGTTACAGATTGAACTTGCAATAAGATTTAACGCTCTTACACGAGGGAGCTTTCTCTAGAGGACTGTTCGTTGAATCGATTGATCGATTCGTTGATCGATCCGGGAATCAACGAGGATCGAGTACAATAATATTTCGATAGCCAGGATCTATCTGGGTTGCAACTCTGCGTGATGGAGTGAAACTCGTCTCGAGGGTGGACCGCGAGGTTCGCGCGCCAAAAAACAAAAAAAAAAAAGAAAAACAGGCCAGGATGAGCCGAACGATCGCGCTGATTGTTTTCGCTGTTTTCCTGGGGCGGGCCGGGACGTCGAGAGGGGGAAAAATGACGGAGCAGGTCGAGTACCCGAAGTCGAAGGAGCTCGTCCGTCATCAGCAGCAGCACCGTCCGCTCTTCATAGAGCGTCGTCTGGACTCGCGAATCCAGCGGCACGCGGAGACGGATTACGACGAGACGCCGACGGGCTCGGGCGAGACGCCTGGAGAGGAAATCGAGGTCGGGACGGCGACGTCGCGCCAGAGACACGGCCGGTCGCGCGGTCATTACGCGAGGCCGCAAAAGATCGGCGACGAGGTCGCGAAAAATGTCGCGATCGGCACGAAAATCGGCAAGCTCAGGGGCCGGGAAGTTCTCGATGCGAACGAGACGAGCTACCTCGACTTCGACGTCGGCGAGAGCACCGTGGCGAGCAACAACTCGTCCGGGAGCCTCGACTCGTCGAACGATACTCTCCTCCTCCTCCCCGGAGAATATTCCACCGAGGCGAGAGTCATCGTCTCGAGAGATAATTCGTCGAAGCAGCGAAAAACGATCGAGGAGGAATCCGGCCGACTCGTGACGAGCAAAACGCTCGAGGAATCGAGCTCCGGGGGGGCGAACAGGCTCACGGATTCTTTCGCGAAACTCCGCAAGGTCGTGTCCGGATCGAGGGAGAGATCGAGGGACGCTGAGAACTCGACGACGAGACGGGAGTCTCATCGTCGTCAGGAAGCCTCGAACGATTTTGGGATCATGGTCCACGGGATTCAGGACGACGGCGCGGGGGAAGAAAGCTCGTACGAGACGAGATCGGCTGGCAAGCTCCTGGGGAACTCGTCGTCGAGATCGGAGCAGCAGGATTACGAGGAGGAACTCGTCGTTGAGGAATATAACGACGAACTCGAGTTGGCGACCGAGAGCCAGGAAATTCGGAAGCCCGAGCGCTCTCAGAACGCCCACGTCGACATCGTCACGCGTTTCCTTCGGATTATCGAGAACCAGCACTTCCTGGGGGAAAATTGCACCGCCGGGACGGATTTGAATCTCGGAGAGGGCGTCGTCGACCAGTACGCCCAGGAACGATTTCGCCTCGAGGCGAATCTCGCCGTAAATCGAGCCAACATGCTCACCAGACTTTGGAAGTATGCCCCAGAAGTAATGCTCTCCTCCGAGTACCTCCTCCACGCGAGCATTCTCTCCATGGTCGAGTTCGACGAGGACATCTTCGCCGCTGGCAACTGCTACGACAAGCTCCAGTATCGCGACCGCTGGCTCTTCTGTCCCTTCGCCCACAGGCTCCAGAACGAGGACGGCGTCCTCGTCAAGGACCTCGCCGTCGAGTACAAGTACCTCAGCAACAGCAGCGAGTGGTTTTACATCGCGAGAAAAAACGCCGAACGCGTTATCGCCAATCACAATCAATTCAGCCGCGGTGAGTTTTTATTTCAATTTTATTTTATTTTATTTCAGTTTTCTGCTATATATTATTCGAGATCCTTCAAATTCTTCTTCAACGTATAAGGTAAACGTTTCAATAGTTGGACAGCTAAAGGTTTTCACACTTTATCTTTGTTTAAAAAATATTCAAACAAACAAATCTGCTTCAAATTCACAGCTTGACTATTGTCTGATATTTTAATAATCCAAAATTCATTTTATGTGTTAATTTTAGTTAATATATTTAGTAAATAAATACTTGAATATTTGAATACGTAGAATGTACCAGTAGTTGGACAGAAAATTGACGCTATCTCTAGGGTTCAGCAAGTTTGTTCCAATAAATTAACGTTGTGAAAAATAAACTTCATTAAATATGAAAAATAATCCATATGATTTTATTGTGAAAGAAAACATGTCCATCTATTGGAACGTTTACCTTACTTCGATAACTGAGTGCCTTATAAAAAATAAGGGATGGCTTCCCTTTACGAAAAAGTATAGTGTTTGTAAAAAAGTTGAAAATTACGAATTTTTCAAAATATTATCAGTTATCATGGAAGAAACGTAATATGTTACTTTTAATGAAGTTTCCTCACTTGTAATCAACTTCGAGAGTGTCTAATTTTTTTCAAAATGGAAAAAATGGAAAATTTTCACTACAATGATTTTTTTCCTCAAAAACTAGACGGTATAACAAGCTGACTTTTTTAAATATAACAAGCGAATTTCGACATGATTGAATTAATATTTTGCGCCTTATATTCCCTTAAAATCGAAGAAAAATTTTTTAAGAAATTTAGCGAGTCACACTGAGTCTCGTGGACCCATGAAAATTTCAATTAGCGATCGATATCTTTTCTGTCTCGTGTTACCAAATCAACTTTATTAAGGGTGATTCTTAAAGTTTTTGCAAATCAAAGCGAATGGCACATTAGGAATTATGTTGATTCATCAAATTTTTAAAAAGTTATCAACCCTTGAAGATTTTTGAAAAAATAGACAGGGGTACTCCTTCAACAGCTACTTTTTCCTTTTTGACAATTTCGAATCAATATATTTTGCTGTTCATCTAGGCGTATACTTCATACATAACTTATTCACACAATACGCTCTAAGATTCCAATTAAAAAGTATTTTGAAAAGAAATAAATTAGACACACTAAACTATTTACTTTTCGTATGATTGAAAATTACACTGGAACTGACATTCGATTGAACTTGTTGAATTATTTCTACGAAACGTTTTTCGGTAGCGAACTACCTGGCGAGACCCGACACGTCATACCCCGACACTTTATACCGGTCTACTGATTCCAAATTGCTTCATAAAACCGAGCAATAAAGACCTTGTTCGGTTTTTCACTGGGCCTCGACCGATCACTATGGAAACAATGACCGAGGGATTAACGAAAATTTGAAATTTTTTTTTCCTCGTTTCGTTCGACGAATTTTCTATTTTTTTTTATATTTACAATCCTGAACTATTCAGGTATATTTTTTCAGGTATATTGGATAAAAACAGTAGAAAATTGTTTTGTAATTATTTCTCACATTATTACACGTATAAATTAAGTTATAATAAAAGTGAGCTGAGAAAATTTAGCGTGTTCGAAGTCCTCCAGACTGATTTTTCGAGAATCGAAAATAGGAAAATCTTAAAATTTCGAGTGGTGATATATTTTCGTGTCCTCGACGATATCGACTTTATAATAGGTAATTTTTGAAAATTTTTGCAAGACGAAATGAATGATTGAAACATCAAAGTCATTATATTTCTTAATTAAACGATTTTTGCTATCGAATTATACCTTTAAGTAGTTCTATCAATTTTTTTTATTAAACTTTTATTGATTTTCAATCAAGATATTTTTGTTGCCAAAAATTATAGCCTTGATTTTATAATCGCACTTATTCTCATATGTGTAATTCCTGAGTAATGCGATTTATTTAAAAAGTCTGTTGATAAAAGAAAATTGAATAATTATATCGTCAACAAAATTGACAGATTATTTTATATCATATACAGCATACTTGTCAATTATAGTTGCATTGGTCTTGATGATCTAACTGCCTTAATATGTGGTACCTTTATTACCTTTATGCAAATTGACATTTCACTACTAGATATTTTTAATATTCAATATCTCGATTACTATAGATGTTCAAACTTTTCTCAAGTTTTTTATGTACAAATGTGTTCCATGAAAAGCAATAATATGCTGAATTCCGTCAGCAACCTTTTGAAGTTTGGAGAGCTCTTGGTGCATTCAGTAGTTTATTTAGTATACGATTCCAAACATCTATTTTCAATTATCCTCTTATTTTTTGAAGTAGTATATGATGTATTTATTATTCACACATTCTTGTAATGAAAAGATAGAAAAACTGTTTTTTTTATTAGACCACTACAAATATTTTGCTAGGGTAATTAGCATTTCTATTATTAACGATTAAATTTCGACGAAATAATTCCTATTACATTTTCAAAAATGAAAAAGCTACCAAAATGCTTATTAATTATTTTTATCTTCATAAAATATTAAATGAGAAATCGCTACGATAAAATGATTTTTGAGCTTTTTTTATCGTGAATATTTATAGTGATTCATGCTTTATATCCGGGGCGGTAAAAATTCAATTACAAGGAGAAGCAAACACGCATTCAATCTCCGAAAAGTAAATTCCATCCGTCCGAGCATATTCGCGGGAAAGAATTTTAAAATGAATTTGAAAAAGTGATTGTAAATCGTTAGATACGTCCGTTTGAATATTTTTCCGAAATTTTCTGAAGTTTAATTTCCGGAAAGCGATGTCGGATATCGAAAAGTTCTTTTTCCACGTGTGCATAGCGGGGCCGAGGATGGTTAGGTTGAACCGCGAGAAGGCGAGCGAGCTCGTCGATGAAAGAACACACACGGGGCGAGTGGACGACCCGGAGCCCTCGGCAGTGAGAATTCCGAGAAATAAGTCTGCATAATACAGTTGAAAGTCTGCCCGGGCTTTCCGTTCGAGGCTAAGAAAAGCCGATATTACCCATGGTAGGGGGTGGGGGGGGAGCGGAAATAAAGTGAGGGAACCAGGAAAGCTTATGGACAAAGCTTATAGACGTTCCAAGTGCAGAGAAAAAGAGCGAGAGGAACAATGAGAGAATAAAAAAACGAGATAAAAAACAGAGAGAAAACGAGAGAAGGGCGCAGAGCGAGTAAAATACATATCCAACGATAAAATACAGGAGCATTGATGCAAGGAGAAAAATTTTTTAAATAGAAAAAAGTAAAGGAGAAAAACAAAACGAAGCCTGAGGGTACGAGTCGCGATATGAAAAAAATTACGAGAAAAATAATGTGGAAGGAGAGAGAGAGGGAAATGTAAATATTGTATAGAAAGAAAAATAGGGGGGTGAGGGTAAATCTGAATATGAAGTTTGCGCTGCTGGCAATGTGTGTACAAACTTGTATTATCGTGTTAGCAGTATCGGGGCAAAGTGGGTGCGAATCGATCCCACCGACGGAATATCGAAAGTCTGGCTCAGTTAGAATTTCTCGGTATCGCGCGCTCGGCAGGAGTTCCGAAGTCAATAAGTGTATGAAAAAAAAAGGTGGGCTGGAAAAAGCTAATCCGGAGTGGGACACGAAAAATTGATCCTCCAGACGATATCTGAGGATGGAGATAAACGAATTTCGTCGGTAAAGCATTCTTCTTAAAAAAATCAAAATATATATTTATTTTTTTTTGCATTCTCTCTATTCCGACCACCACGAAATTGCGATACCCATCAATAATTCAAGTTAAACGTTATTATTCTAGTACATATATACTATATATGAGAGAAATATTGAATGAACTTTTTTCCAATAAAATAAAATTTTGTGACGTTGTAATATTTAGCATACTATGAATTTTTTGGTATTGTTTTTAATCTGAATATTCTGCTAAATTGAAAAGTTTTTCAAAAGACATCTATATTTTATTAAAAAGGTAAAAAAACTTTATATATTATAGTATATTGTCACCATTGAGAAATTAAGTCGATTTTACAAGAAATCTTCTTTTTTTTTCATTATACTTGAACAGTATATTTATTTCATAATTTACTAAAAATATTTGATAATGTCGATTTTACTGTTGAAAATTTGGAAAAATTTGAGCATTTTTCGTATAAAAAACGATTCGATCATAAAATATAAAAATTATAAAGACTGCGCATTAAATAATTTTAAATTCATATATTATCAATATCTTATAATATGATATATTCATTCTAAATTTAGAAAATAACAAAGTGCAAAAATATGAGTTATATATATATATTGAAAAATGAGTAAAAAATAGGAAGGAAGGGACAGAAATAGATTCAGAGAATCTATCTTACTGGTCGCAGCCTCGATTTTCTCGAAGAGCCAGAGGCAAATACGCTCGGACGTGTCTGTCGTTCGAGTCATCGCATTCGTGTGCATGACCAGGTCGAAAGGTGAAGAGGTTAAAGAGAGGCGACTTTTGATACGTATATACTGTTGATACGTTTGCCATTTGCCCGGTTGGTTCCTCCGACGTTTTCCACTTGAAGCTCATCGCATAAAGAAAAAGAGAGAGAGAGAGAGAGAGAGAGTTCGCGCGCGGTGCCCGGGTTCGGCTTTTATTTGAGTTCGGATTATACGTGGGTTACTCATAAAAGCGACAGATTACGAAAAACTTTTCCTTCGGTGTGCCGCGTCGCGGTATTCATAACTGAATTTTTATTGTCATTTGACGTTACTGCCACGGCGATATAAACGAGAATCAAGATTATTCCCGACCGAAAGAGAGCTTTTTATTTTCTCTCTCTCTCTCTCTCTCTGCTCCATTACAATACACATTATTTTTTTCCTCTTTTACTCTCATTCACCCTTTCGGTATCGCCGATAGTCCGTTCCATTTTTAAATTCAGACGCGATGAATAATGAAGTATCGCGCACCGTGGCCGCTGCCGGCGGCGGGGGTTACACGTTACGTTTTAATTGCAGGAAATCACGTTTCGTACTTTCCACGTAAACCACCCGTCGCGGAAATTACGACGCGAGATTTTTTTTTTCACACTCGTCCAGCGCGTATCCTCGAGTTTTTATTTACACGAAAGTCCGTATCTCAAAAAGCGTCATGCAAAGCACAACGAGAGAGACAGAGAGAGAGAGAGAGAGAGTAAAAAAGCTTGCCAAATATTTCGCACGAGTATAACAAAGAGCGTAAAAAATGCATGATTGCGATCTTAAATTCAAGGTGAAAGGAGAGAAGCGGTGGATAGCGCGGTGAAAAAATGTAAATATGTTTTCGAGACCGGGAGTGATTATCTCGGGAACAGCCGCGGAAATAAATCGCCGTGGAATAATTTATCCCGGCGGATAGGATTCGTGAGCGAATTTACTCGCGGAACGACTTGTCAACCTGTAAGAAAAAGATCGGCGGCGCCGCGCGTGAGTGGGTGCGAGTTTGAATTCGCGATAAAGCGCACGGGAGAGCTCGGCCCCGGGAGTGCTTTTTTTACCGGTGAAAGAGAGAGGGCGCAAAATGAAAAATCGTTATATATATATATATACGGCCCAGGCGAAAAGAAGAAAAGCGAAGATTGTTCGCTTTTGCGAAGTTTCCGTGCGCGCGCGCGATTGCGGCCTGAATAAAAACAATTCATTCGATTTCGCCAAGTTCTTATCGATCGTTATGGATGCGCCGGGGCGAGTCGATAATCGAGCCGGAGGGGAGCGAGCGAGAGAAAGAAATGACGAGGAGAAGGAAAGAAATTGCGAGAGAGAGAGAGAGGGAGGGAGAGAAAGAAATAAAGGGAAAGGGAGACAAAACCGGAAAAGAGGAAAAGAATGAGGAAGGGAGGGAGAGTATAAAAACGATCGGGAAGAGAGAGCCTGAAAGCTCGAAGCGTGAGAGTAAAAAGCTCACGGTCATACGTCGAGGCCGATTTATCGCAGGCAATATTGGCCCCCTGTGAGCCACGGTAATAAATACGCTCCGAAGGTAGATGAGACGAGGGCTTGATTGCGAAAATATTAACCGTGTCAAGAGATTTCCCTTTGCCCCTTCCCTCTCTCCTCTCTCTCTCTCTCTCTTTCTCTCGATCCCTCCCTCGCTTCTTCTTCTTCCTCCCCTCTCTCGCCATTCGACATTTTATTCTCGTGCACGTGCAAGTGCGTGCGTGGGCGTATTTAAATTCGATACTGACGGAGAACTCGATTCATTCCGCACAAAACGGCCCGTTATCCCCTTATATATTCGTGGAAGTACTTCCATTTTCACCAAACGACGATTTCTCAACCCCCTTTGCGGGGGTTCAATTACGCACGATTATTCAATTTCACTCTATTACCTTTATTAAATTTTTATTCAATTCACTTTCGGTTGCTTCGTCTCTAAATTTATTTCGTACAGACATATATTATTTGCTGAAATACTTATCATTTTGTTGTTTTGCGCTGGCTTTCGTTTTGTCATTTAATTATATTCATCATTAATACATTCGTTTATATTATTGCGGTATATATATAATCGTGAATATGGAGCAAAAAAGTTTGCAGACTACGAGTCTATTCTCTGAAGAAATAATCGATCATCCATCGTTCCCGGAATCGTTCGGCTGACCATTGCGAACCGTTACTACTTGCACCTTCTCGTATACCGACTCGGCTGCCTCGGGCAATAGATTCAGTCGGTCTGCGGTCAGACCCCGCCAATTAATTATTTTCGGGTCCCGAAGTTGTACGTTTTCTGATTTATCACTCGCATATCATTATCCAGATTATTATCTGATTTATTATACGAGGAGCAACACTCCCGTTCCCCTTGCACAAAATTTTTATTCAATTTAAATAATCATTCATTACAATTTAGGGTAAAACAATAAAATTTTCTTCTTACCAAAGTTATTAATTATTCTTTCGTGATTCTTAAATTATTTTTGCTAAAAATATTTATATTTTTTTACATGAATAAAATACAAATTTGTACTCAATATGTTCCTATTTTTTTTCAATAATTAACAATTATTTTCATACTTGGAATTAATAATAGTTGTATATATGCATTTTAATTTGTTTGCAGTGACAACTTTTATACCTTTTTTTCTCATCTTAATTGCTACTTTTATCAAGTTTTCAAAGTTATTCAAATATAATCTCTCAACGATGTCACTAAATTCTACTTTTTTCACAAAATAATCGTTTTTGCCATTTACCCTGAAAAAAATTGTTTATCCTCATCGTGGTCTCCAGAATTGCCACATCTCCACGAGTTATGAATTTTCGAGTGGCAATATATTTCCATGCTCTCGAGTAACGACTTTATCATGAGCTAATTTCAATTATATTTGCAATATGAAGCGAATAACGAAATGAGAATCAAAACGGTATCTCCATTACTTTTTTAACTGTTATTTCTATATTGAATTTCTCGATTATTTAAAAATAATGAACAATATAATTGCAATTTATTTCTTTAAAAAAAAGTGTGATATTTCATACCCTATTTATCGGAAACCTTTAAAAAGCAGGTATAAAATAATGGAAATCGTAAATAATTTGAAACGAATATGCACGAAATATTTCGTGTTCATTGCATGAATTGGCTCAATCTATACTGATTTCGATCACGAATAATTTTTACAATACGAAATCGCGATAGTAATAATATAATTTATAATGAGTTTTCCACGAATTTACAATGCAGCGTGCATAGCCAATACGCGGCCAATTATCAGATAAATTTTGCGTAACGTTAATTGGGAGTTTCGCCGGTGAAATTTGAAATTAGTAATGCATCTCGCGGAACAGTGCTGAACAACAAAGTAATAAGAACATTAAACAGCGGCGAATAAGTGAATACCGACATCGGGTATATAAATATATATTTTGAATTTGGAGTCGATGAAAGGGACGGGGCGCGGGGCAGCGGAATCGTTTGTTTGCTAGCGCGAGCGAGGGATGAATATATATCCGCGCGTCGAAGCAACCGCACCAGCGAGCTCCGTTTCTCGTATTCTCGAGTTTCGGTTTGGAAGCCACAAAGATGTACGTGTATTTTCGAGGGTTACGTGACAGGATGAGACCTTCGAGATGCGGTCAGTTGATGTCGGGGAGCCATTGTGACGGTTAACGGAGGAGAGAGATGCCGCCATCGGAATCGACGAGATTGCGCCGATACACTTGCCCCCACGCCCCCTCCCCCCGCCCTTCTGTTACTCATCCCTCGCATAACAGCCCCGATTCTGTACCTAAATTGTTACACATACGCCCAAACGCTCTTTATTCCTGCTTTCCCAGTCATTATCCACCACGAGCCGATCGTTAAATTCGATCACGATTCCACTCTCACAATTCAAGTACCGCGTAATTCAATATCGGTGCGTGCTAGTTCACTCAACGAGCAGAATTTATTTCCTTCGATTTCTTCTGTCGCATCAATACCTGCTCAAGGTGTGTATTGTTTTCCGATACCGAGAACCATTTATTCGCGAAAATTTTTATAAAGTTATGTATTTCGCAAATAGTAAAATGCAGCAAGTCGATTTAAAGTAGTTTTTCTATAGTTTTATCGATTATTTAGGAATTTGTTGAAAATTGGTACAGCCGTTCTTTGATACGTTACGTATATGCGTGCTAAATTTTAAGAGGTTTCGCCACGTAGAAATTGAGATATTTATTCTTGTTAAAAATTTCAATTTTCAGTGCTCTCCCATAAGAGCCTGTGTTTAATATTGCCGTTTTCAATTCTAAATATCTTGAAATCTAGATGGTGAACATTTTTAAAATTTTGCACATCTCTTTATTGTACTTGAAAGAAGCTTCCTCAAGTTTTAAAAAAAAATCCTAAGATTATGGATTTTTAAATTTTCATACGTACGTAGCAAGTACAAGTCACCTTGGATGACCTTGAATTTTGAGTATGTTGTTCTTGAAACAATTTGCAACAACTTTTGTTAATAAACTTAAGCTCTAAAACCACA
>JAPYYW010002783.1:0-18284 GCA_030522545.1 Cremastinae sp. A BG-2022a
CCAGATGGTGAAGCTTCATAAAATTTGGCATACATTTCGACATTACCTCAAAGATGATTGGTGCAAATTTTTAAGAAATTCTGTCTCAAACGATTTTACACGACTCCTACCTTAACGAAAGTATGCTAATCTGAAGAAAAATCTAATTGTAGTATATCCGAGCGAAAAGGTCACCTGAATAAACTGAAAGGGTGAATGATATCGGTAAAGTTGCGAAGATGACGTCTCTTTTCGTATATAATGGAGCTGTGCGTTCTCAAGTATCTCCGGGCACTCGGACTTTTCTTCGAAGCCATGAAAATCTGACGTACGACTAACCAAAGCCTGTGCCAGAATCCACCATTTGGGAGATAAAATATCTCTTCCTGTTTTATGTTGATGTCACAGTCGTGCTCGACTCGCAACATTTTTCTCTTTATTTTTTCACTTTCTTAATGCTTCCACCTCGCTTTGCCGATGGTTTACTTTCCGGAGATGTAAACTCCTGCGCGTCTCAGGATACGGGATAAAATACAGATATGCGACCCCCTCGAGTCTCACTTTTGCATTTGACTGAAGTGAGCTTCTTATTTGTGTACGAGAAATTTTATTTATAGCGAGCAAAGCACGCGCCAGTCATTTCCAGCTAAAAATGGCCATAGCTATCGATGAATTCTCATTTTTTTTCTTCTATTCCCCGGTGAGCATAACAAAACCAAGAACTTTCTCTATAAATTTTATATGAAAATTAAAATTGTTGGAATTTTATTAAATTCAGAGAGATTTGAAAAAAAAAAAACATTTTTTTTAAATTTCCAAATAATTCTTGTCATCGCAATTCGTTTTGCATGGTCTGATATAAACGATTTTGTTTTATTTTCATATTTTTCTTACTCTCAAAGTATTCAAAAGTTATTTTTAATAATTTTTTTATTTCCAAAATAAAAATATATTAACAAATTTTCATAAAGGTAATATAAAATATCTCATAGAGTCTGATCAAATATCTGATAGCAGTACGACCAAGTGTCGCCATCTAAATGTGGACGTCCGAAAATTTTTAATTTCTCAATTTCCACTTTACCGATCGACGAACACTCAGTTATGAAAAATAGAAGAAAGCAATTTGCAAGCAATCGGTAAAGAAAAAAATCTTTTTTTGTTCTCCCCAATGATCATGATAATTAGCACACTGAAGAATTTAAATATCATGAATTTTTTGAATAAAAATCTTTGAATTTTATATCAAAATAAAAACTTTAAAAATTGTATTAAATTCATAGAAACCTTGAATAGAAAGGTAAAATACATGAATAAACCATATTAATATCATTGAATTTTATCGAATAAAGATCTTTGAATAAAATATCAAAATAAAAACTTAAAAAATTTTTATTAAATTCATAGAAACTTTGAATAAAAAGATAAAATATACGAATTCACCATATTATTAAAACTTTACCGCAAAATACCGACTAAAATCTCCAAGAATCAAAGCATCGAGGGAATTCATTGGTAAAATAGGAATTTTTATCAATCAGAATAATGTTATCTATCAGAAATAAAATAAATTGCTGTAATAAGAGGGACACTTATTGCAGAAATAGTAGCAACATTTTTTAATTAAAAAATAAAAGAGTTTTTTTTTTCTTTTCTATAAATTCATTAAAGTATTTTAATTCATGCTTTTATTTATTATTTTCAAATTAATCGCGTTTTGCCAGTTCAGCAAATGACGTGGCTGGCGTACTCCACGAAACGCCGCCACGTGGTAAGTTCCATAAGCACAGTTGGAGCGTTTTTACTTCATCGAAACAACGTTCGAGGAGCAGATAGCGCAGAACGGAGCGGTTCGTTCGTAAAAATCATATCGGAGGAATATTAACAAAATCCCAGAAAATAAAAATTAGTGAATCATGAGGAATTTAGTAGTTCTTTTCATAATATTTTTAACCTGTAAATCGTCGAGCTTGGTCAATGCAGAGACTTGCCAAAAGCCACAAGTTTCTGCGAGCGCATATGTCACCGAAGACGCGACTATTTTAACTAATGTCGCATTCACGACGCAATTTACTCTCAAGTGTAGCAATGGCATCAAAGATATTTCTTTGTACGCCGAGGTAGAAGGAAAAGCCCTCCCAGCGGTCAGATTGAGCGCCGATAACAAGTATCAGGTAATAAGTTCATTAACCTCGTTTCCCAAAATTAAAAAAACAGAACCAAGATTCTTGAATTTGCTGAAAAAAAATAACTTTTTCACAGAAAATTTTGTCTCCGTTGTTTAATTATTCATCTTTCCTGTTTTTAAGGTATCGTGGACTGATGATGTTAAGAAAGCTCGCTCCGGAGACTACAGCGTCAAGCTCTACGACGAGGAGAGTTACGCCGCGATCAGAAAGGCGCAGAGAAACGGAGAAGATCCAGAAAGCGTCAAGCCATTGGCAGTAGTGATGCTGAATAATCCAGGAGTTTATCAAGGACCTTGGATTCATTCCGAGCTGCTTGCAGCTTTGTTGGCTGCTCTAGTTTCCTATGCTGCATTTTCAACCAAATCTAAGCTCCTGGCATAATTTATTTAAGTTCAGTGTATTTAATAAACTTTGCCTCGAGTTTGAGCATCGTTCGATCGTGATACACCAGGGACGTTACTCATACGAAAGACTTGATATAGGAAATAAAATGTTTATACAAAAAGCCCGTGTATCAAGAATAAAAATCATCTTGTATATTATCAAACTTTAAATATTGAGCAATAAACAGTATCAAAGTTTTTAGTAAATCTGTCGAGGAGCATTGTGACCGAACACGTACTGCCAGGAAGGTGGTTCTTTCCAATCTACGAGTTTGTTGCTGTTTTTAGGAACAAGAGGCATCCAGCTATTGAAATAAGAAGCTAGCTCCTTAGCGTCAGGACCATTGTTGCCTTCTGAAGCAAATTTCAGTAAAATCACGCAAGCTACCTCACGGTCCGACAAAAATTGAAAGAGAGACAGTGCGAATCCACCGCCGTTTATTTCCAAGCGAGTCTCATCGCTCAGGGGTACTTGACTCTCTTCCAACTTTTTCCAACCTAATTCATTAAACATTTGACCATGTTGAGCTTCTATCGCTGGCGACACAACGTAACGCAGAGCCTCGCTCGTCAATTGACTGTCGACTCTTGTAAATTGCCATTTGCTGGTAAATATAATCACCTGTAATTTATATATATGTTTTTGAACGATAAAAATTATCTTTCTACGCTGAAAGCACTTTATAGAAATATTTTGTAATTCATACGCACCTTAGAAATATTGTGCTCCTTAACGAAACTCGCGATTTCTTTGAAAAAATCATCAAGACGATTCGACGAGGGTGGTGAACGTATCTGCAAAAGGATGATTTTTTTTTCCTCGTCGATGTAAAAATCCGTTGCCGTGCAAATATCCGGAGAATCCTCGTCGTACGGATTCGGTCCAAGAAATGGTATGAAATCGGGGTTCAGCAGTTGTCCAATTTTCTTCATACCTCGATTGTAAATTAAAAGATCAACGGCCAATTGCGCGACATTGCCAACAGCAACAGCAGGCACAATTAACGCGAATCCCGTTAAATTAACTTCACCAAATAACTTTATCATTGTTCAATATAATTTTATTGTTTTTATAGAGACAAATTTTGCCGGTAGTTTTTTCATACGGCGCACATGAAACGAGAGAACGCGCTGTCATCCTGTTACGCGTGAAGTCAGCCTCTCTCGTGAATAATTCGATTTTGATTCAAGACCAACGTACTTCAGAGTGTCTCCATAGTTGCACTGTAATTGTCATGGCATCGGAAAGATACAGCTTTTCGCTCACTACTTTTAGGTAAATAATAAGTAAAGAATCGTTGTTTCATTTTTCTAAATTGTACTTTATTTATTTTTCATTATTGGAAGGTATATAATTATTTTTTTTTCATATTAGACACGAATTTCTTTGAAATTTTGAGAATCTAACCTAAATTTTTCTTAGGCGGCTTTTCGACAAAGCATTTTCAATGCTCTGTCAGTAAATCATATATTTTAAAGTCATGACTGAATATCTGTTTTGCTCTCTTTGTAAAAAGTTTAGATTTACATTGAGCGTTTGTCGAAATTTTCAAATTCATATCTCTGACGCTGCTAATTCATCTCTGTGCATACTAGAATGCTAACTATTGAGATAGTCACCACATTATTAAGAACATTATTTCAAAAAGATTATATTTTGTAAAAAAATTTTTTAATCGATGAGGTACAAAAAATGCAAATATGTATTATTACAAAGTCATTGAAAAAGATTCAACGAGTTTAAAGTCAAGTTCAAGTAGAATAAGCACTGTAATTATATTTATTATGATTATTGATGTTTTTTTTAGAAAATTTATAAACTCATGCTACTTTTCTATAGCCAGGCTTGCATTCAAACTACCTCAAAAGTATTGAATCGGATTAATTTCATTGTATAGAAATTTATGATATTGATGGTAAAAAATAATTAAAAATTTGTATTTTTCAGCCCTTCGGGCAAACTTGTCCAGATAGAATATGCCCTGGCAGCGGTTGCAGCTGGAGCACCCAGCGTCGGTATTAAAGCATCAAACGGAATTGTTCTTGCCACGGAGAACAAGCACAAATCGATTCTGTATGACGAGCATAGCGTCAAAAAGGTAGAAATGATAACGAAGCACATCGGCATGGTGTACAGCGGTATGGGTCCTGACTATCGATTATTGGTCAAACAAGCGCGCAAAATGGCCCAGCAGTATTTGTTGGTATACCAGGAGCCTATTCCCACAGCTCGACTCGTCCAGCGAGTCGCTATGCTCATGCAAGAGTACACACAGTCCGGGTAAAAAAAGTTTTGCATTGATTCTTCTTAAATTTTCCATTTGTTTTATTTGCTGATCCATTAAATTTTTAAGCAAAAAATTAATTGTTGACTTTTAATACAAAAGTCACAAACTGTTTTTCACCAAAAAATTGAAAACTGTACTTTATCTATATATCAATCGATAATTTGAGCATATTTTGCCAACAATTTAAACATTTTCAATCGATCGAACAATTAAATAGAACATGAAATATATATAGGAAAAACATTACAAAAATTTATCCAATTTTCATATTTTTAAAAATATTGAATCCTCGAGTATATTGTCATATTTTCTTTCAGTGGTGTTCGTCCATTTGGAGTTTCCCTTCTGATTTGCGGTTGGGACAATGGCAAGCCGTATTTGTTCCAGTGCGATCCTTCTGGGGCCTATTTTGCATGGAAAGCAACGGCAATGGGTAAAAATTTCGTCAATGGTAAAACTTTCCTGGAGAAGAGGTACAGCGAAGACCTGGAGCTGGACGACGCGGTACACACCGCGATTCTTACCCTGAAGGAAGGCTTCGAAGGCCAGATGACCGCGGACAACATCGAAGTCGGCATCTGCGACGCGAATGGCTTCCGGAGACTCGATCCTTCCAACGTTAAGGATTACTTGGCCAACATCCCGTAATCATAGTTAGCCTTATTTTTTTTTTACATGGCACATCTGTTTTTCGTGCTTTGGTATAACAATCTTGGATTTCGTGTTCTAAAACGAAAGGATGAGCGCTTTTAATAAATGTTTCTCCATTCATTCTCGTTTAATTGTTCATTTAATTAAACTTTCTAAATCAACATTATTCGACCAACCCTTCACAATCAAATAAATAATTAAAGATTTACACAAATCCCTTGATTCTAATGCACTTAATTTTTGAGAAACGATTAATTCATGAAATACTGAGGAAATAAGATTGAAAAATTTCATCCGTGGCTCAAAAGTAGCTTTCGTGTACACAGTTTTTATTATTTTCGCAAAAAAAAAATTATATTTTGCAATAAAAAGTTCTACCCGCATAATGTATAAAATTTCATTTTTTATGTCGTTACGTAAAATAGTAGTAATCAATTTTCGGACATTAATTTCTGTAAAACGTAGGTTATAATATATATAACCGAGTATTTTGCATTAAAAAATTACGTAAACAATTTTAAAAAATTTTCGAAGAGACGAAATTTTCATTTATTGAAGTTTGATTCGCCTTCGAGGTCGAGCTATTTACAAAATTTAAATTTTAGTTTTAACTTTTGGCACAGCAGCAGCCTCTATTGAATATTTTTCTGCCAGACGACAACTCTATTGGTTTACGTAGTCAAAGACGTTCTACACACTTTTTGTTCTTGGCGGAGCCGCGTCGATTCGATAGAGATATAAAACTTTATTAACTCTCTATTTACTAGAGATTTAACTGTGCCAAATATTTACATATCTTTATTTTTTGTTTGAAAAACAGTGTTGTGAATTTTCCGTATCGTTAAAGTTGTGCAAATTTTAATTCTCGAAGCTGTTTATTCAACAGCGACGCAATGATGCAAAATTTTTAACGACGCGCTTTTACATCCATTTTGAATATTTATATACGAAAAAGTAATTGATATTAGAGTCATAATTTTCTATTTTTGACAATGAAAACAATTTAACAGAGATGTATTTTCGTAAAACGTGCAATTGTCTCTCGAAAAGCTAAAATATTGTCAACCGATAAAATCCATACTTCGCAAGATGTAGTTGACCCAACGTTCGTCAGATGGCGCTGGCAGTTTACTTTAGAGGCAAAATCAACGAACGCTCATCGCTCATTATTCGTTCAGTTTTTCCGCGATGCCTTGTTAGTCGGGTTTACATTTTTAAAAAGCAGTTTCCCGTATCTTGTGAATAAAAGAATACAGTGAGTGAGTTTCTACCTTTCGTGCAACAAGGATTGGATTACCTTTTTTCGGGACTGCGGCACATATCGGTAAGTCGAAAAAAAAATGTCAATATATCCGTTCAACGTACATTTTTTATTTAGTATAACGTTTAACCCTTGAATTTGTAATATGGGGAGGCTTAAGATACAAAGTAAATTCAGAGATTGCGGCGATGTGGTAAAAAATGAGAGAAGAGAAATGAAAAGAAAAAAAAAACATTAGAGGTGAATGTGGGTGCAAACAGGTGGTAGAAGGAGCGATTCGTTTTCTGGGCGAAACATCATCGGTAAGCTCGGATCGACCGATTTACCGGGCTCGTATATTTTTTTCGCATTGTCTATACATCCGAAGCAGGCAATCGTAATTGGGGGAGTCGCGTTGCAGGAAACAAGTATCTCCGTGTCGAACAATGCCGGCGCGATTGTAATATAAGGCTGCAGAGATGGGCTGAAAGAGGGCGCTGCTGCTAACAACGCGCTTTTCATTTTGTACCACCATCTCTCTCTCTCTCTCTCCTCTCTATATCTTCCTGCCTTTTTTCCAGCCAGACGAAGCTGGCTGGGAGAAAGGGAGCGGATTATTCGCAGGGAGGATTCGCTGCAACCGCCAGGTTGCGCAGTTTGCAATTTTAATACCGGAATTACGAGGCCTCGGAGGAGGAGAGCTTCCGAAAGCTCCCGTCGAGGACTTCCCCATTCCCAGAGTTCCTTTCCCCCTCCCCTCACCAACGATCTCGTCTCGCTTTTCCTTACCAACGTTCCGATTATTTTGGTACGTAAGAGGTTGCTCGACTGATCTTCCTATTACATCTTTTTTTCCTATTACAAACTTCATTATTTTAACGAGTAAATACTTAAAAAATGAAATAATCGCGAAACAATAAGTTTAATAAAATAAATATATTAGAACTTTGGTTGAAAAAATAATTTAACCCTTAGAAGCACGGCGGGTTTTTGGGGTCGCTGATTACGAATCCGAAATCAGATTTTCAAAATTCAAGATGGCGGATCCAATATGGCCGACGCCAAAACGTAATTCTATGAGAATATTGATGAAAATTTTTACTCAGGGGTTTTTGGGATCGCTGATTACGAATCCGAAGTCAGATTTTCAAAATTCAAGATGGCGGATCCAATATGGCCGACGCCAAAATGTAATTCTTTGAGAATAATGATGAAAATTTTTACTCAGGGGTTTTTGGGGTTGCTGGTGTTCATCAACATCTTCGTAGAATTTCGTTTTGTCGTCGGCCATATTGGATCCGCCATCTTGAATTTTGAAAATCTGACTTTGGATTCATAATCACCGACCCCAAAAATCCCCGAGTAAGAATTTTCATCCTTATACGATCGATTAAAAAATGTATGCTTCTAAGGGTTAAAAAAAATTTTTTTTTAATATTTAAAAATTTTTTATTAATGTTAAATAATAATTTTTTTTTAATTAATTTATATTAAAATATATATAACTTTTCATTACATTATAACATTTTAATAAGAATAAAATGAGAACCAACTTAAATATCCATGCTCGTATAGGACGAATAATCTTGCGTCGTCAGATTAATGATTTTGCTCGAAATGGAAACAAAAAAAATTGTAAATAATGAAATTCTTTTAACTTTCATTAAAAATGCATCGTTCGGTCGAGCCTAATTTTCTTTTTTTTTATTCGTTCTCTCTCTTCATCCACTTTTAGTCTTTAAATTTTTAACTTCAGGATTAGTTGGTCCGGGCTCTCGGTGATGCATCAAAAATGTCATTTTTTTTCATCGTCAGCAGACAAATGGTATAGATTTGCGGAGCGAGAATGCCCGGAAGGGGCGCTCGATGTCTCTTATTAAAAAGTCTCAAAAGCTATCGGGCATTATCCCAGTAATGACGGATCGAAGTGTTCGATTCCCGGGAGCGCTTCAAAAGAGCCAACGACGCACGCCAGCGACGAATATCTACTCGATCCTGCCGAGATTCTCGTTAATTCATTTTATTGCAGTCTGAATCCCCGCCAGCTGTTTTGTTTCACCGTATTCCTTTTTTCTCGCGATTATTCCGATCCCAATGCAACAAGATTCGAGCCTTGCGATGCTACATTGACTGAAAAAATAAATTTTTGAAGAACTTTATTATTTCTATGGCGAACTAAATTCAATTTTGATAAGTTACGAGTCATAAATATCGAAAAAATTGATTTTTTTTAATTTTCTTAAAGTAGGAGTCTCATGAAAATGATTTGAAATACTTTTTCAACCACCCATAAAAAAGATTTGTGCAACTTATCTTGAACAAATTTTAGTGTATTTTAGTGTGAAAAACTTGATTGAATATAAATTAAAAATCCAAATGTTGATTTCACATTTACTTCATACATGCAGTTAAACTTTTTATTATAAAATTGTAATCCTCATTAGCAATTTCAAATCAAAATTCATTCGAGTTTTCTTAAAACTATGCAATACAAATTTTTATTTTGATAAAACCTTCAAAAGTTTGATCTTACGTGTAAATTAAATTTTTTTTAGACAGAATTTCTTCAAAATTTGTATAGATCTTCTTAAGAATCGTATCAAAATTTACGCAAAATTTAAATGATCTTTACCATGTAGAAGTGAAGATATTAATTTTTTTTATTATCACTTTTAAAATGGTCTTTGCTAATTGGATGTTGGAAAAACGACGATTTTCTAAAATTCATATCGCCATTTCTAGATGGTAATAAAATTTTATCAAACGTGTAAAATTTTATACACATTTTAGTACGAAATTAAAGGCCTGGTGCAACTTCTGAAGAAACGTTCCTCCTGCCATGTCGTATTGTACTATTAAATTTATATTTTGTTCATCTCGTCCGATGAAATACAATATTTTAACACAGTATGTTCCGTGGCAGCATGAATATTCAACTGTCATCGTGAAATAAGAAGAAAAATTGAAAAGAATGAAAAAAGAATATTTGATTTCTTGAAGAGTTGAGAGAAAAAAATAAGAGGAGAATGAAAGTAGTTGAATAGGCGCAGGGTCGAAAATTCTCGCATGCGAAGCGAAAAGGGATGCAAAAGCCAGAGTCCGGACGACGAGCTGGAGAGAGTATATTAGGGAAAATGTGTCGTTTGAGTGTGCGTCTAATTACGTCGGCTGCAGCCTTTCCCTCTCCGAGGCAGCTCTTCTCGTCCTTTTTACATTTTCCCTTTGTTTACCGCGACGTTTTCACCCCTACCGGCTCGTCTTTTTGTTTAACGTTGCTCCGTATACGGTGTGAGTGTCGCGCACGTCGTCCGAATACGCGGCCCTCCTCCTTTCTCAGCAACGCTTTGCTTTGCTCGCGAGCCCGCTTCCCTCCGAGCCCGACGCCAGTCAAATTACACTCAAGCTAATTGCCCGTTAGCTCTGCCCGGACTCGAGTGCCGCCGATGTACCGAGCAACAGCCGAGAAAATAAATAATTATATACAGCAACGCTCGGCGAGAGCGATTGTATACGAATTTTTTTATTATTTTTTCAATATTGAAGAAAAAATTTGGAATTTTTCCACAATATCAATACACCGAGACACATAAAACTGTGCATTCGGAAAAGTGGCACGTCGCGTAAATAATCTACGAAATTAATCATTCGTCTTTTTTATGCTATCAAGAAAATTTGGGAAAAATAAACAATTTCTTAGATTTGCCAAGGGAAAGGAAATGATGCATTCGTTTCCTCGTCGACTACATAATTTATACATTTTTGAGTTTTTTTTCTCCAATGAAGTCAATATTTTGAAATATTAAAAAAAATTATTTTTGTATTTGCTCTATATAAGACTGGCACGTCTAGACGTATAGTAATTTATTCGTGACTTTATAGATATTTTTTCAACAGTCTGGAAAAAATAATTGAAACAAAAAAAATTATATAGTCTCTGACAAAAGTGAGTTTTTCATGACGATGTTATGAAAATTAGACTATAAATTTTTGCCATAAATTTTGTTATATTTTTTCTTATTGGTCGTTGTATCAAATAATATTTTTAACATCACGCTTTTTATACAATTTTAACAATTACCGATATGCTAGAATAATCAAAAATGAAAAATTTTTAGAGAAAGGTTTTCAAATTCATGAATTATTATCGAAACCATATATTAAACTTACTAAATAGTCTCCTAACATTTTGTATTAGTCTTCAGAACAAATATATATAAATTTTCCCTAATTAGAAACAGTATTTGATGATTAAAAAGATCTGATAACTATATATGAAACCGTCTAGTGCATCATTTTCAAATTTGGAACGATACATGAATAATTTAGCCACCATTTTACAAATCACTCCAATTCATCCTTGAATAATGAGCTACCTTTTATTCGAAATATCTTAAATATGGTTCAAAATAAACGAGAGTATTAATACCGATACTTTGAGTCAGACATGTTCGTTTAATTTCTAAAGAAGATGTATATTTTATCAGTTCTAACGAGACGACTACCGCAATTAATCATCAGAGGTGTATGACTTGACTTAGTGAGAAGCCACATTGAATATTTTTATTTAGATTTTCTCTTAACCGGAGGACTAGCTTAACGATCCGTTTGACAAAGTTGGCACGTCGAGTAAATAATTTGCGAGTGTTTCGAATCTTGAGAGAATATAACGAACAGGATTATCACGTTTTAACGAAAGTCACGTCGTGGGGACGTACGGGACGTCGACGCACATGGCGCTCGCCGCAGCGCTCCGGTACAGGGCCCGCGTCTAAACCCTTCGTTTTTTAGAAACCACCGTCTACATCGTCCAGCCGTGTGAATATGAATGAGCGAATCGTGGCCCGCATACCGGATACTTCCTTTTTTCCGCCCCTACACGTCAATCCCTCGTTGGAGCACCTCTCTTTTTTCTCTCGCTTCCGCCAAAGTGCTTTGCGCAACCTCTCGAGACTTCCTCGATCTTTCGTGTTTCACAAACGAGAGCTCGCTTCTTTTTTTTTTCCACCGTGCATCTTTTTCGTCGTACATCCTCCTCTGTCACTCGTAATCCGTTATTTTTTTTTATATATCGTTAAAAGACTCTTTTTTATCGACATTAGAATTTCTCACGTATCAAAAAATGATTTGTATGCAAATGCGTGAAGGCAATTATCCAGAAGCTCGACAGTTCTCGCGGGCTGCGAATAAGGGGGAGGAAAGAGTGAAGAGGAGGCCAAAGTTTTCCTCGATTTTTGCATGATTGGTGAGCACAGGGCCCGAACACGGTAGGCTCGAAGCCCACTGCTGTCGCGCGGATTTCTTCGCGAAATAGGAAACGGAGCGAGCCTCCGGGAGGATCGACCTGGCCGAGCTTTAAATTCCGAGCAAATGCAAATTCCATTAAACTTTCAGACGTTCCGCACTTGTAGCGCGATTTTGGTCTCTCGCTTTCTCTCTCTCTCTCTCTCTCTCTCTCTCTATGTAACTCATCACGCTTCGTCTCTCGTTTCTTTCGACCAGCCCGAAGAGGTCGTAAAGCCAACGTCAGCGTGCACGTACCTTTTAATTGAAACTACAATTTCTCCTCAACGTACGCGCGAGCTAGCTCGTTGTTTCCTATGCGCCAGGATTCTCGTATACTCGCACAATATCGCCACTCGCAGCCTCCCGGGGGCTACGTGACGTTACAATAATAAACCGCCCTTTCGCGCCGTCCAAATACTCGCCACTCCGATAGACAGACTTTTTCACCCCTGGCGAAACGTTGCCGTGACAGAATATACGACGAGACTCTTGAATTATTCCTTTTCCGCGAGCTCTCGAGCTCTTTTACCATTCTTCAAACCCTTCTGCCACCTAATTTTCATTTCCTTTTACGGTTTTTCTCTTTTTTTTTCTTCTTTTATTCAGCAGTGCATTTTCTCAGGTCAGAATTCTTTTTATTTTCACCCTTCACGAAATTACAACGAGACATTTTTGTAATGCAGCTTTATAAAAATAAATTTGTTGGTAAAATGTCATATATTTATAAAGGTAGTTATCTCGATACATAGTCAAGTTCTAAAACTATGTTTAAGGTTTTTGAAATCTTATTGAGAAGAAATGAGGAAAAAATTATGATTATCATGAAATATATAGCGAATGCTAGAATCTTTACTCTGGTGTTTGATTTAAAACATTTGAGTGTTTGTACATAAATATCAGTATTAAGGTAAACGTCCCAATAGTTGGACAGTTAAGGATTTTTATACTTTGTCTATGTTTTAAAAAGATATAAATTAAAAAATCTGCTTCAAATTCACCTCTAAACTTATTGTCTGATATTTTAATGATCCAAAACTTATTTTATGTATTAATTTTGGACAATATTTCTAGTAAATAAATACTTGAACGTTTGAATATGTAGGATGCCCCAAAATAGTTGGACAGAAAAATGACCCTACCTCTAGGGTTCAGCAAGTTTTTTCCAATAAATTAAAGTTATGAAATTATATATGAAAAATAATTCATACAATTTTACTGAAAAATAAATAATTCAAATATTAAAAATAATACAGCAAAAATTGTCCAACTATGGGGACATGTCCATCTATTGGAACATTTACCTTATACTTGGTATACTATTGCTAGAAATTTTACTTGTGTACTGCAGTAAAAATTAAAGCTTTATCATATGGTCTTGCATGGAATATTTTGATATTTTTCTATGCTTTTTGAAAAAAATCATGCTGTGTGCCAGAGAAACTTTTATTTCGGATCTAAATAAATTGATACTCTGAGAGAAAAGATGGTAGAACTTACACCATAAATTGATAACTATATATACCAATTATTTTGAAACTAAATATACTTTTGTCTAAATCGAAATATTTAGGGCATCAGGATCTGAATAAAATATATTTCATTCTATTATAATCATATAGTCGTCATTTTCATATACAGTGATCTCACAATATATGTATAAAAATCTATTATTTCTCTTGGTGTAATGACCATTGTCTCCATTGCCCTAAAAATTGTCCAATTTTTAGTTTTCTTAACGATTTCTATGTCCCCCATATAGTGGAATTTATACAAGCCAGAACTGTCATTACATGACAAATGAATATTGTTACGTTGGTATTTTTTCGTGTAAAAGTTGTCTCCGTGCGAGTTTGCGGAAATTCGGAGAGGCTTGATCGAGAGGTTTCGATCTTCGGAGCAAAAGATAATGGAAGGGTGTGGTAAATTTTGGGCCGCGGTGCACTCGAAGTGTGCATAATGCAGTCCGTTTATCCAGAGCGCGCACTCCCGAGCCGTCGATTTCTCCACGTAACATGCACTTGGGCTTTATTTGCAACTATCGCTGGTGTATTATGCAAACTGCGAGCGAACGCCTCTGTGCAACTTCGTTAATGATAACCACTAGCCCAGATGCTTTCGAGCGAGACTTCGCGTTTATACTCGTAAATACCTGTCAACCCGCCAACAACCTCGATCCATCGAGCATCCTACTTTCATTGGTTAAAAATAAATATAATACAAAAATTTAAAAAAAAAACCTAAAAACAATCTTTAAAAAATTCAGCAAAAGAATATAATTGTGCGAGCAACGACGAAAAAATATTTATTCATATTCTAAAAATTAAATCGCGAAAAATTGAAGAGCATACTATATGAATATTACAATAAATATTATTAGAAAATAATCCGAAATATGTTTTCAACAATATTAAATTTAATTAATAAATATAATACGTAATCAGTGTATAATTGTAATCTTTTATGATTGAAAATATAATTTTGACAAATTTTATCAAATAAAATTAACTATATCAAATTTGATTGAATTTAGAAAAATTTTATCGAAGGAGGTAATTTTTTTTCATGAGCCAGATTGGATACACTGATTTTTTGAGTATTTGTATATATTATATTGATAATTGTAAAAAAATATGTATTGATGGGACAATTATTAATTATAACGACGAGACATCTAATAAAATAATTTTTCCTATAACTTTCAAAATAATAATCGCCAATTCACATAAATTCGTAAAAAATTTAGAAAGGTGATAATAAAAAAATATATATCATATAAAATCTAAATCTAGAAAAAATTCTATAATAACCACTCAAAACTACCAAGGACTCCCTGCTAGATAGTGACAGAGTCTATCCGTAAATTTTCAATTATGAATTTTTAAGTACTTTTTATTCATCACAACCTTGTATAAACTTTGATAAATTATTCAAGATAGTAAGTAATAAATAATTTTAAAAAAACGTCAAGCAAACGATATTAAAAAAAATTTTGTAAAAAATAGTTGATTGATTTTCTGTACCAACAAGACCGCCTTAAATCAAATTTCTACATATTGAACCTCTTTTTTAAATGATTGATGTTTTAAAAATGGGAAGGAAACTATTACGCTTTTCAGCAATGCGGATTTTGGATCTGTCTTTTTTTTTGGGTCATAAAATGAGCGTGCCTTTTTGCCTGGTTCGCTCTTCGATGTTCGAACGTTACATTCTCTGCATACGACGTAGACCAGAAAAAGAGAGAGAGAGAGAGAGATAGAGATCGATTACAAATATCCCAGTGCCAAATAATTTTTGGCTCGCGGCCTCCTACGAGCGTGAGCAGCAATCTGTGCTCCCAGTCGTGCACGCGAAATAAAGATACACAAACTTTCATGGAAATAGGCCTCTCCCTACTTTTACACAGCTCATTTTCGTAGCTTACCGATCGATCGTACTCTTGACTATTATAAAGAAAAAAAAACATTTCTAAAAAAAATACAATCTATGAAGAATCTTAATTGAAAACTTTTTTTTTCTCTTGATAAGATAAAAAAAACCTTTATATTTCTCCAGTACCGATTATAGTTCAAGAATTAAAGTCACTTTAATATCCTACAGATAAATTCTACTTCATGGATACGTATGTATACTTAAAAATATACATATACATTTTGAAAGTGATAAAAACTAAAAACAAAAATATTAATAGATCGAGCTTATAAGAAAATCGCCATCAGACGTAGTGAGTTGTACGCAAACACTATAGCTAGGGTGTCAATAAATAGAAATAGTTGTGTAAAGTACATCCATTTTTTTCCCTTTACTATATCGTAGAAATTTCAACGATGGTAGTTATCTTCTATATAGTGTGTTTTCAATTTCTATTGACTTATAGACAGACAAAAAGTACATCTCATGAAGTAACTTTCTTTTAGAAATAAAAACTATGCTGAAGCATATTAGAGACTCTCGTACCCAGTCTGGAAGTAAAAAAAGTATACTCTTAAAAAGTTAGTGTATTTGATAGCATTTTTTATACATTTTCTAAGTATTTATTTCTTTTTTTCACAATAAATGATAATATTTAGTATTATTATTAAACTTTTGAAAATTAAAAATTCCTGATAGTTCATCACACAGATATACGACAGAAAGCTAAACTACTGTTACGAGGAATAATTAAAGATCATTTATATTATTACTAAATTTATATACGTATGTTTTTCCCCAGCAGAGAGAGAGAATTTAATCTAGAACAAGAAGTAAATTTATTTTAAAATTCTCAAAATTACAAAATCGAAAATATACATATAGTAATAAAATTTTTCGTATACGGTTGAACTCATTATAAATAAATGATAAATTATTAATTCAGACAACTTGCCATTCGTGAGCATGTAATAAGAAAGTATATATGGAAGAAAAGTAAAAATTTTGGGATATTCAAGGCGTGATAGAAACGTTGCTAAATCCTACTCTCCCCTCGCGGGGGAACATTCGTAATGCTTTTTGCGAGACAGGAGAGTGTCCTCGAGGCTAGCAGGGTTCACGATTTCTCGAGTGCCTTGCGTCGCGTTATTTCCGAGAGAAATGCCGTGCGAGTGTTTTCGAGTGGTTTACTCGGACGAGGGGCGAGAGTGGGTGTCGGTGCGTGATGCGTTACCGCGTTTTAGCTTACTAAGCACTATGCTAATGTACCGCAAGAACAAGCGACGTTTTCGCGCTTCGATGATGACTGAACCCTTCTTCCCCCTCGGGCCGGAACCATTTTCTTCCATCCTGTATACAAGATCGTCTTATCGTATACCTCTTTTACATTTTTCAACGTGTGTCACGTTCTCATATCTTTTTTTCATTTCTTCTTATACATAAAAAAAACAAATTTTTGCATGTTCATCCAGATAACGTTCAGGATCAAACTTTATAGCTTTTTCTTTTCTTAAAAACGAAGTTTGCAATCTCTTGTCCATGATTATAATTTGATACTGATTTAAGGAAGTTTGTTTGGTTAAGGAAATAAAACAAATTAAATTGTAACTGGATTTTTTAAAAACCGAGTTTAGTTTATGAAATCTTTAGAGTAAAAATTGAATGATTTTTATATATTTAAACAGGGTTCAACGTTGTAAAAAATTTACATGAAAACGACTTGAAAATCATTTTTAGGAAAGTTATAAATAATATGAGAATACCTTATAAAAAATTCATTTTTAAAAAAGTACATGACTCGACATCCAGTTTTGGAGAAAAGAAATTATATAGTAATGCAAATCGTTTGTGTATCCGTTAATTAACGTCTGCACGATGTGAATATAAATTATGAAATTAAAGTAGATTAAAGGAATGTTAAATTTCTCACAATTATGCAAAACTGCTTTATTATCGCCACAAGTGAAATGTAATTTGAACAAATGTTATTCCTTGGTTTTGCATTACGGAATTTCATTGTTCTATGCAAATTAAGTTAAATATTTGTTTCAGATAAAATGAAAAAGTTTGTTGCTACATTAAGAGATAAATGTATATTAAATTTTACTGTAAAGTGACAACTATGCTAATTATTATGAGACTATGTACATTTTTAGATCCAGTTCATTATATAATTAGTTACCAGAAGTAGTATCGGATCTTGATATCTTTTTAACCCAAGTCTAAAAAAGTGACGATAATTTTACCATAATAAGAATAATATATTAGTTGTCACTTTATAGTAAAATCTAAACGTGATTTCTCTTAGTGTAGTTCTAGTAAAATTTAATTCGTTCAAAAAAAATAATTGCAAATTATATCCGAGTTAAGAATAATAAGAATAATATATTAGTTGTCACTTTATAGTAAAATCTAAACGTGATTTCTCTCAGTGTAGTTCTAGTAAAATTTAATTCGTTCAAAAAAATAATTACAAATTATATCCGAGTTATATCAATATAACGTATACTTTTATAGTATACGTAATGGAAAAATAAATAGAGCATGGGAGCTGGTGAATTTGGATGCTTCACCGGGTTAGAGTCATTTGGCCGGGATTCACCAGCGTCGAGACGTCTGGAGGAGAGAATGAGCTCGCGGATCGTTTGGCCAGATTTTAGAAGGTTGTGGCCATGAGCCAGACGTACCGTACCAGAGAGAAGAAGGTCGATACTTAAATCCCGAATTCTACAAATATCGTGAAAAATTTTCCACTCGCTCTCCGTTATAATACAGTGCGCTCTCCCAATAAGAGCCCCGGCAATAAGAGCCCTTCCCCAGTTTCTCGCTCGAGCGCTTCCCCCACTCCGACTCGAACTCCGAG
>JAPYYW010002784.1:0-18281 GCA_030522545.1 Cremastinae sp. A BG-2022a
TGTCAGTGCGGATGTATCCTATATTAAAAAAAGATGAAACCTCTAATCAATTAATCGGAATAGAGTGCATTATGCGAAGTTGCATGAAGAATGCGTCTATAAGAACAGCAAAATATCAATTAAAACGTCAAAAAAGCGGCCGCGTAGCGGTTGCGTTGTCGCTCGTATATATAAAAACCTGTAATTTCTTAAAATGAATCTGTTGGATTATGCTACAACGACTTTACCTTATAATTTTATAATTATCTTATTCCGGCGATGATTTCACTTGGTATAATGCTATCTAAAGTTGATCACGTTTTTATAAATTATTTCAATGATTAATAAATAATATTTCGTTAATAAATGTATAAACATTTCAGACATTTTTTTCTGAATAATAGCTAATAATAGACAGTGTTAAGTATACCAGCAAGATTAAATATCTCAGTGGACAAAGATTCGTTTTTCCGGACGAAAAGTTGTAAAAGATTTCTCGGAAATAAGTTCTGTAAGCGGAAAAAATGAGAAAAGGAGAATGGTGCGCCCCAAGGGAGGGATAATACCCGATCTCTAATTCAATGTAGGAGCCGTGGAATCGTGTAATTTGCTCGATGTAAACATACGTTTTGTTCCCGGAGGGATCGCCCGAAAGTTTTCTCTTCCTCGGAGCAGCCTTTCTAGTAGCCGAAGTACGCACACTTGCTTCTTCAACACATGGACACGAACGCCTGCTCGCGCAATATAAAAAAAAACGCGAGAAGACGAGGGGCAACGAGAGAATTTAGCGACGTGTGAGGTCCTCGCACCGGTCGCATTCCCTCGCACGCACAACACCCTGAAAAATTCAGAATTCTCGCGACCCGCTTTGTTTCAGATTAAGGATCCGTTTAAATCCTCGGTATAATGTTTCGCCACGGTTCGGATATAATCACTCTGAAACGTAATACGAAATTAGCAGCGGCCTCGGGACGTGTCCGGTGTTCCTGTGTCCTGCTCAACTTCGCAGTTGAGCTTTCTCTTCGGTCCTCCAAAAATGATTTTATTATCGGTAACATACTGACTCCCATGCATAATTTTTCGTCGCCAATTGCAACCCCTAATGAGAATATGTCAGCTTCAATTTTATTATGGTTGTATTATTGTTGAGGAACTGAACGATGCAGATTTGAAGTCTGAATAGTTTCAAAAATCAGTAACTAAATCTATAAGGAGATTTTGGTACTATTAAATGTTAATTAGACAGATTTTTTTTATAATTTACACAAATATTATTTGATGTCATATTAAAATGTTTAGTGCAATTTCATGAAGCTTCACCGACGAAAAAGTGAGATATAAATTGTTGTAAATTATTGTACTTTTTTAAATCTTCTACAAAAGTTAAAATTTGTCATATTAGATAGTTGAATAAAAATTTGTATCAAAATTAATATGAATGTGTAGGAAGTGAGTTTGCAGATACGATTGCTTAAATCTAAATGTATAATTTTTTGAAAAATGAATGCAGTACTTGCGTATTAGAAAGTTCGTATAAATATTTTAAACTATAAATTGGAAATATACATATTTTAAAAATCTAATGCAATATGTGTAGAGTAAGAAAAAAAAATTATACGTACAGGTTACGTAGATGTTGAACTGTCAAATAATCGGAAATATCTTACACATTTATGAGAGTGTGACGTTGAATTATTTACCGTTTAAATTCTCTAATGAATTAATCGGAATAGAGCGTATTATGCGGAGCGCATTGACTTATTGGCTAATCTCTATCCTCATTAAAAATAATTCCAACGTGCGCTGCTTTGGAAATAATGACCTTGATGTTTGAATCATTCATTTCGTCTTGCAAAAATTTTCAGAAATTACCTATTACATGATTCTTTACATCAACGAAAAGTTGTCTGAGAATTTTACCATTTTGGAGCTCGATTATTTTTGTACGTATCTTTAATTTTTATTTTCTTTTTAATTAATCCTGTATTAAAAAAGACATGAAGCTTCTAATTGATTCATCGGAATAGATCGCCTTACTTATGCCTGATCTCTACTCATCCTATATTAAAAAAAGACATGAGGCCTCTATAATCATTTCTTCGGAATAGAGCGTATTATGAGGAGAGCATTAACTTTTGGCTAATCTCTACTCATTAAAAAGAAAATTCAACGTGCTCTGCTTTGAAAATAATGACCTTGGTGTTTAAATCGTTCATTTTGTCTTTCAAAAATTTTCAGGAATTACCCATCATAAAGTCTATATCGTCGAGGACTCGAAAAGATATACATATTTCGCCACTTGAAATTTAGAGATCTTCCTATTTTTGATTCTCGAATAATCAGGCTGAAAGTCCTCGAACACGCTAAATTTTCTCTGCTTACTTTTATTATAACTTAACTTGTACGTGTAATAATGTGAAAAAAAACTTGCAATACAATTTTCTACTATTTATATATATATCAAATATACTTGGATAAATATACCTGAATAGTTCGGGGATCGTAATAAGCATTAAAAAAAAAGAGAGAGAAAAATTCATCGAGCGTAACGAGAAAAAAATATTTTCAAATTTTCGTTAATCTCTTGGTCATTGTTTCCATGGTGATTGATCGAGGTCGAGTCAAAAACCGAACAAGGTGTTAATTGTTTAGATTTTCGACTGAATTTTGAATCAGTAGGCCGGCAGAAAGTGTCCGGGTAAGACGTGACGGGTCTCGCCAGGTAGTTCGATTCCGAAAAACATTTTGTAGAAATTCGACAAGTTCAATTGAGTTTCAGTTCCAGTGTTATTATCAATCATACGAAAAGTGAATATAATTTAGTATTTCATATTTATAATATCGTTTCAAAATACTTTTTAAAAAATGTGAGTGCGGTTATATCCTATATAAAAAAAGAGATGAAATTTCTGATGAATTAATCGAAATAAAGCGCATTTTGCGAAGTTGTATGAAGTATGCGTCTAGAAGAACAGTAAAATATTAATTTAAACACCTCAATAAAAAGCGGCCGCGCGTTGTCGCTCGTAATATAAAAAAATAAAGATTATTCTTTAGCTACTTCAATTAGATTGATCTTTTATATTTTGAAATTTATTAATTCAATAGAAAAGATTTAGTCATTTCCAAAATTTATTTATTTATGTCTCATTTATATATTTTTAAATTTTTAAAATTTTTTAAAATTTGTACAGAAGTGAACACTGTCGCTATCTGTGCATGAAAAGAGAAGTTTGATTTTTGAGGAAATATTGTGTAGATCTGGCAGAACGTTGATGAGATCTATAGTCGGCACTGCAGAGCGCCCTGTTGAATTTCCAAGTTCTTTCTGTACTATCGTCCGTTGGAATATTTATTATGGAGAACAACTCGAATACCAGCTTCCGTTAATTCTCTGCTAGTTCTACACTATCTACTCTAAGTAAGTCAGTATATTTTACGTTTCTTATTCTGGTAAATTGGTTGAATGGCGATCAATATATATAATATTTTACCTCAAACTTTTAATTTAACTCTGAAATAATTTTTTTTATTCCATCACAACAGACCGAATTTTAAATAGCAAAGAATGTGTCAAAAATTTGTTTATCGTCTTAAAAAAGTTTAAATGTTGATTTATTGAAAGTCTGCAATGAAATATTATTTATTGCAATGCGGTTTGAAAAATTTGGAAATGTAATAAGTTTTATTCAGAATTTTTCGTGTATTTAAGAGGAATGTGTTTTTCTTGTATGAACAAGAGACAGATAACATTTCTGAATGGAGATTACCGGTAATCAGCAGATGCGATGTACTTTCGCATCCCTAGGAAACACAATAGCCTTGTAAGGGGAACACGGTATAGCGGCATTTGAGCGAAGCTTTCATAAACCGAATTCGAATGAAGCGAGCTTGATGGAAATCCTAGATTGTATCGTTGTAGCTGTCAAGGGGTGCGACGTCGGGATTGCTCGTATCCAGCCGTATTCCGCTTCTCATCATCCTCCTAAACTCCCTTGGACCTCGAGAATGCTATTTTGTTGCAGCCATTCACATGTAAGAAGGGTGCATACGGTTGCGAAAATGTCCTCGTAAAAAACATGAGCTTGAAAAAAAAATAAGTGAAAAAAATGGACGCAGCATTGTTGCTAATTTTCGAGAAGTAATTTGTCACAACTTTTTCATTTCGGTTGATTTTTTTCTTCCTTCCTCGCGGCACGCCTCCGTCAGTCATTTATCGGGCCACTTGACTATAGTTGGCCATTAAAAGAATAGAGAAAAGTCGTTCCCCTCGGTTGCCCCGCTACTTGTTATTGCGGAATAATGGAAGCCACGCGAGTTCGCGGTTAATATTACCGCCAGGGGGCAAAAATGGAGAATTTGCATTATCGAGTTGAAAAAAAAGAAGGAAAGGCGGGAGAAGGAGGGAAAAGCGAGTGGCCCCTTTTGCGTAAAATGATTCTTACACGATTATTTTGTATCGCTCCCGTGCCCGTTGTGGCGTTCGCTCTGTGTGTACGTCGTGGCACGTGGCACTTTGCGGGGAGACCGAGGGCCCGCGCGCCACGTGCCGACCAATCTAAATCTAATAACGCAAACAGCCTAACAATAATGTTGTTCGTTGCAACGGCGCGTATCGTTCCTCAGGCCGGAGGTAATACGACACCATGTGAACTAATCGCTTCCAAGTGGTACTCCGTGTATGTACCGAGAGAAAAACGAAAAAAAAAAATAGAGAGAATGGGAGAAAAATGAGAGTATCCCGTTTCGTTTTTCTCATCGAGCTTGTCCCGTTACGCCCCCTTTTCCTTATTTTTTCTCATCGATGTTAAATTAGCGGACTCTGCGGATCGTGGCTCCCGTTTTTGTTTGTATCGGGAATTATTTTTCCACGGAAGAAAGCTGATTTTCGTTGGAAAATATAATGCGAGCTCCGTGTTTGTATTCACCGTCCTCGCACAAATAGATCCGTCGCTCCTGATAATGTCAACGCGAACCCCCAACGCCGGCGACGCATGGAATAATCCCGCGTGAATCCATCAACGAAAGAGATCTGATAACGAGCTCTCGTGCGTTTTTACTGAAAAGCGACATACGAGGCGCTCGAAAATCCAAACGTGTCGCGATGAGCGACGAGAATCACATTTTTTCATTTTTTAAAATACCGCTCAAAACACACGAAAAGAAAAACAAAACATGAATTTGATTTTTTTCAGACAGCAGGGTAAAATCGATAAACTGCTTCTCGCATAAGGAATCATTTGTTTTAATTTTCATACCGTAAAATCTTATGCTAATCATTGAAAGGAAAAATAAAATAAATTTCTTAAGGTAATTTGATAGGTGTGTCTTATCAAACAATAATGGACCATTCGTCATTTCTTCACGCAGAAGCATTTTTTCTTAAATAGGTAAAAAAAATGACAAATTTTCGAAAATATCGTCAATAATCATTAAATATAATTATGATAGTTCCGTAAATTTATTTTCACTCGTACTTTATTATTATTATGAAAATATTCCAACATTTTAAATTGTTTAATAATTTTCTTCACAACCGTTTTTCATATTATTTCAAGTGATTTTTTTTGTGATCTTCAATATGTGTTTAAATATAGTAAGTAAGCAGTAGATTTACTTGACTTTTTTCAACGATTTATTTCATACTTCCGCAAAATATAAATTTGTCAAAAATTTTCTCAAATAAACGGTCTTGGCTACTTTAAAATAAATTTAGTAACACGAAGTTTTTCCAGATGGATTGGGAAATTTGGAATAAAATTTCGGGTTTAAGAATAAATCTCAGACAAATGATCAACGGAATGTTATGTTTCATTGTTTAATTCTCAAAAATGTAAGTTTAATTTATATTAATATACATCGACGAGTGTACGTGTGTTTTCGTGTGTATGTCGTGTTTCGAGTATGAACGTTTTTTTGTGTGTCGTACAGTCGTGACAGGTCTGTGAAAAATAACGACGCTACGTGGCCGAGGTCTTAGAGAGAAAAGTAAACGAGTCGTTTCGACAACGCAAAGGTGTGTGCAATTCGTAACCGGTAAAAGTGCGTTTTTGTAACGTTCGTTGAATATAACTTTCAGTCCGACGATACGAGAAAAGAAATTTGCAACAATATTCACTTTCAACGATATTTTTCATTTTTTTTTCTATTTGTTAACTCTTCGCTCGTTTTCATCTGTTATTCGTCAACGAAATAAGAAACTTTTGGTGCGTTTGGATAATCTCGATCACCCAGTGTTTTATCATCGCCCAGGTGAGTCCTCTCTCTTTTTCGTATACTTTCGTGAATGATGGGTAAATCCGATTCGTTTGAACAATTTTACTTAACTACAGTTTCGCTTCTCTCGTTTTTATTCCTTCTTCTTCATTCCTGTCGTTCGTCCGACACCCGATATGCTCGTTGGAAAATTTGATCGCGGGAGAAGGGGCTCGTTATAATAATGTTCGACAGTATCGAGCGCGATTCTCCGAAAGCGCGATTATTTTCAAATATTTCACTTCCCTAAGTACAACAGTATCCGGATAAAAGCTACGGGCGTTCTAAGATTATTTACATCTCTTTTATAATAAACGTTTAATCTACAATCGTTCTAAATTTTGTCTCTCGTCCGTTTGTTTTTTTTTTTCACACATCGTCGATCCTCGACGGGACCGCGCTTACAATTTTTTTCCTCCTTCTTGCTCGCCTCTTCGTTTTTTGTACATCGCAACAATATTTACAAATAATATACAAGTTACAATTCTTCGCTTACTTAAAACTACATATGATATCGATTAGTCCCTTTTTAGTTATCGGGGCAGGGGGGAAGAGTATGATTTCAGGGAAAAGAGGAGAATGAATTGTGCGAAGGGTTCAGAATTTTCGAAATTCAATGAACGTCTTCTGAAACAACTGTACAAGATCATCTCGGCCTTTTTTTTCTCCTCTCATTTTTTTTTTATTTTTCGTCATAAACGCGATATGTCCGTGTGCTCCAAAAATTTTTACGTCCCTCGATATGTATTAATTCCTAATTTAACGTCGTTTCCTCGTGAACGAGATACCGGTCTCGAGACACGCGCACTGGCCGGAGATAAATTTCAACATAAATAACGCACGGCAAAAATGAGTGTACAAAAAATAACACAGCTGGAGATTTCAACGGGATATATCGATATAAACGCACATGCACCGTCTCTCGTTATACGCGCGCGAATCGATTCGCGCGAGTCCATCGCAATTGGAAGTAACTCTTTCATCGAGAATTTTTTCAAATCGAAGAAAGAAAGATGACGTCGATGATTTTCCACGTCTCGCCGGAAGATAGAGGCGCGACGAACGTGCGAATTTATTCGCGAGCGGAAGTCCCTCATTAAAAATTTCTTCGTAATTCGTGATGAGTTTCACGATCGATTTTTGGAAGGATCGTGTTTCGCTGATGGAGAATTGAAGAAAAGTTTGTGATCGAGGTCGATTGGCAGACTCTTGGACCACGTGGCGCAATTAACAGGTGAATCCGCGTACGAGTCGGAATAAGAGCCATATTGAGAGTCCTCGCAGAATCGAATAAAAATGGGAGAGCGATAAGTAAGATGGCGTCGATTCGTCGCGAGTTTCGGCGGCGGATGGAGAGGAGCGACGGATCGAACGGTCGACTCTTACATCTCGTAGTGCTATTTACCGGTGGATGAGAGCAGGGGGCTCGACAGGTCCGCGTAGGCTCCTTGGCTGCACGCTGGCAACATAAACGGGTTGACGTTGAACGGCGCGCCGACGACGTCTCCTAGCCCTGCAACATGGCCACTGTCGATTATACGGTTAGTTGTTGTCGTCCTTACGTGGCGTTTATACTGTAATCGTCAACAGGCAATCCCCGATCGAGAGGGAACGCGGCGGAGGACGAAACGGGAGGAATGATGAAAAATGGAGGACATGCGATTCTCTCGGACGCGAGCCATAACCATCGGCAATCGCTCCGCCGGAGGGGTAACACGTGCCAGCTAAACGACTTTTACAAACACACGCGTGCTGCGATCCGGTGCTACTATTCTCGGACAAGACGCAATTTACGACTGTAACGACAGTCGTAGCGCAAAACGCTTTCGATCGTGCAGGCGAGATCTCTAACGAGCCTACTATCGCTCACTCATTCGTTCGCTACACTTACCCCTCCCCCCATTTTCTTGTCTCTCTACTCTGAGAATAGTTTTTTTTTGTTTGCTTGCAAAGCCGTCCACGCGATTGAAAAAAACAAAAGCAAGATTCAGCGTATTTCTCGATGTTGAAGAAAATAAAGAATTGGCTGTCTGTATCGCGACTCGTGAATGATCTTCCTCGTTTTTTTTTGGCAAGTGATTTTTCTCGAGCAAAAAAAGCTTGTTAACAAATCCGCGCGGAGTACAACGTTAATTGACAGAATTGAGTTATTTTCCATCTTCTTTAATTTAATTCTCATACTTTTGAACAAAATGCGGCTATAGTTCCGATAGCATGCGAAAGAATGCTTAAAAAATTTGAAACCTTCGAAAATTATAAATTGAACTTAAATTTCATTTACCTATCCATAATTTTTGTAAAGATTGTATAAAAAAAGTATAAAGAGATCGATACAAAAATAAAAATAATTAATGTGGAACTAATTGATTGTATTAATTTTGAAATGAAGGATTTTAAAATCGTTTGACCAGTGTTGTAGAATTAAATATGTAATTGAATCAAAAATGTATTCAGACTTCGTTAATATCATATAAATAATTCGTGTTATTGATTTTATAATCACTTCTAATATGTCAATTTTTTAGAAACGATGGATATGTAAATTATTGAGGAAAAAAGTAGAAAATTAGACTGTTGAGTAAAAAATTACTCAAAAGTGCTCTTGAAATGATAGTTTTTATGATTTTCGCTACGAAAGGTGCAGAATTTTTATTTTAAGAACCCGCCAGGTAAATAATTAGATCTTTTACGTGACCTAATGGGCGCATTCGGTCTATTAAACTTGAATTTCTGAATAGGAACTAAACTTCCCTATATCAATCTGTATAATAGATATCGTGTACAACCTGCTAAAAAAAGCTCAACTTAAAAAACGTTTCATCAAAAAACGAACCGTAAATTTTCCGATAAAATTTAGAAAAAAATGTTAATCAAGGATTCTTCCGCATAAAATAAAATGTTCATCGATTAGGGTGATATTTGGTTCCATTATCAGACACTACTATAGGCTTCGAAGTGCCTCGAATTTGGAAATTGTCTAAAAATATGTTTAATCGATCCTATAGTGGGGGAATTGGCAAGGCAAGCTTCACTGACAACACTGTGGCAAGGAGAGCAGGTTGTAAAAATAAAAATACCTACATCCACGAGTCCGGAAGTTGTTGTCAAATTCTCGGATAATTCTTTAATCGCGGTGCATTTGGGTGTTGGTGATATCGTGACGGTGATGATTGTGGTGGACGGTTAGCGGTTACTGGGCAGCTGTAGCGAGGTGGTGCTGTGTGGACCAGTGCGGTGGGACTGAGGTGGTCGGTGGCCGGACTACGGGCGCGAACGCGCTCCCGTCCCCGGACGAATAGAAAATGCCATACTGTTCGTGCGCTAAAACGTAAACGTATAAATCACATGGAGCGATCGTGAATGCGTGCAACAATACTTGTCTCATTGTCAGATTGTCAGATGGAAACGCGAAGATCGAAAAAAAGCGTCATGCTCTCATGCAAGTTTCAACATATTTTATATAATTTCCAAAAAAAGCCCTAGGCGTGTAACCAAACTAACCTAACTTATTTAATTTATAAAAGGGTGTAAAAATCTGGAGATATAATTTTTTTGCTCAATGACTCGTGGAGTTATGGATTCGATAAGTTTTAATTGTTTCCTTATTGGAAAGAATTTTTTTGATTCTCTAGCAAATTTTCGAAATTGTACGAGAAAAAAAAACAGGTTGTTCTTCAGTGGTATAACCGTGCTACGGTTTTTTATTAAATTGTTTTTAAAATTTGTTGAAATGATCTCCATAAAGTCGAGCGATACGTTTGTTACCAGCTAAAAGGAGAGATTGTGGATTTTGGGGGAAAAAGTAAGATAGCGAACTTACGAGATGTGTATAGAGTTGGACTTCCAGTGTACGGATTCGCCGTGGAGTAACTTCCGTTCGTGCTGTGACTGTGTGGCGTACTTGCAGAACTTCCGCAATAACCTCCGCCGGTTACGACGCCACGTGGACTGGCGCTACTACTCTGCCTGTAGACGTCATTGTTGCCGCCAACGCTGCCGTTGCCGCCACTTCCGCCACCCCCGGCCCCGTTCCCTCCACCCCCGCCGCCAGTTGTCACGGAGCTGCCGTCTAGAAATAGAAACCTGCCCGTCAGACGAACTCGTGAGTATCCGATCGCACTGAACCGAAAAATCACTATGATATTCCTAACTTGCCCCGCGTTACATTTTCTTTTTTTCTTCAATTAATTTATGACATTCATTTACGAAAGACAAAAAAATTGAATGGAAAAATCAAATATAAGAAATTCGAGTTATTATTCGTTTGTTCCATATAAGTATCATTTTATTCTTATTCTCATCAGCACCAGTCCAGTGAATCGGTCTTATTTGAACTATACATATAAATTTAAATGTTTGTTTAAATTGTTTGATGTTTAATGTACTAAAAAAAATATTGAAAAATGAAACTATACTAAAATGAAATAATATTCAGTGTAAAACAAAGTATATTTTTCGTTTGACAAATGTGGTGAGCGTCAATTGAGAGAGTGTGTGATCGAAAAATTTACAATATGGAGTAAAAAACGTGTTGAATGAGATGTACACGGCTTACCGTCAGTCCACTTGGCCGCGCTGCCATTCTCCTGTACAGTGACGGCAAGTTGTCCGGTATACGCGTTGAATGCCGTTGTTGAACTCGAGGTCGGTGGCGCGGTGGGATGTGCCGAGCCAGGACTTCCCGGAGCGCCCGAAATCGACGTATTGCCGCTTCTGGGCATGCTGTAAAGTACCTCCGCCAGATCGGCAGCTCTTTTCAGAATTATCTCCTTTGGTAATTTTTCCGGATCGCCCGGATGTCGAGGTACCAGTTTTTGTAACCTCTGGAAGCCGTAGTCGATCGTCGGTTCGTTGAGAGCTGATAAAATATAAAATAAAATAATTTCCATTTTACTTTTATATGTACAATTTTTTTTTCACCAACGTTATAATTTTCTGTTCATTCTTGTGAATGGCTTTGTATTGGAATATACTTTTGGTTAAATATTTTGTTTGTTTTGGAACGTATTTTTGGCAACACTCACAGACATAGACGAATCTTCCGGGCGAGCCTTTGCAAAATTGTTTGCTCTTGTATGACAACGTAACCTCGACGACTCCCGGTATCTGCCGAGGTGGTGTTTGGACTCTGATCGCGTGATCCGTTATTAACTGCAAGTATGCCAATTCCGAATTAGCGTAACTGCTCGTTCGAGTGTACAGCTTATTATAAAGAAATTATTATTACTGTTTCATATAATCGCAGTGGCGATTCCGGCTAATTAATTTACCTCACTCCAAACGAGCATCGTTCCGAAAACAACTTGGAGCCCGTCGAAGAAATGCTCGCCGATGATTATTACGGTCGAGCCACCGGTCGTCCAGCCCTCGCTTGGCGATATCGCTTTAATGCAGGGCGTTTGAAGGGGCAGCGTTGTGTAAAGACCTGCGAACAAGTTTAAAACACAAATATAATTTTTTTTTCCATTTTTCCTCAAAAACCTTTTCAAAGATATTTATCATAAGTTTAAATAATTTTTTAAAATATGATTTAAATATTAGTTTTTCATTACAGGACGAATAAAAAAGTTATACTTTTTTATTTAAAAATTAAAATATTTTTAAATCTATTTAAAAATAAGCCCGAACGTTTCGCACCCTTGCAGGGAGCATAAGTTTTTAAATTAGTTTTTTTTGTAAAAAAAATGTAACATTAATGATGGTAGTAATGAGTATAATTATATTTTTATAGAGTAAATATTTTTTATTGTAGTAAGAACTCTTACTGTTTGCACAAAAAAAGAACTTTGTACGAAGCAACGAAATAATTTTTTTAAAAATGTATTCAATTTTTGGGTGAACAACAATTGTCTTTTATGGGAAAAATCAGTTTATTCGTGCTTTCTTATTTAGGTATTAGTAGGGTTTCTAAGTTCGATTTAGTACTGTTGGAGCAAAGTAAAATATATATGGAAGTGTGTGTAGTGTATACCGTGCACGTAGGGAAACACGAGTAAAAATCAAATTACGATCGAGAGTCGGAAGGATTGAATTTTCCTGTAGTAGCATGAGAGGGAAGCAACGGGGATTACGCGAGCGAGGAGCCAAGATAAAGAGGGTGGAGTGAAAAACGAGATGAAATCGCGGAAGCGTTTGTTCGAGAGTCCCGTGACTCTTCCGCGAACGGGATAGGGTAAAATTATCAGAATATTCTGTTTATTCGGTTGGGGGTGAGAGGAAGGAGGGGCGGAAGCGAAGGGTCGAGAGGCGAGGAGCGGAGAGTGTGTGGCAAATAAATTTCCAGGAAGTCGGCAGATTGGGGTGAGAGGAGGGTACTTTTTGCGCCGGGGCGGAGGAAAAGGAATCAGAGAAAACGAGAGGATGAGTAACACGCGCGGTAGGCTTGCGGAAGACGAAGAATAAGAAGGAACGAGGTGAATCGGCGGGGGGTGAAGGAAAGCACATAAAGCCAGTTCGCTCGTGCCTTTTCCTAAACCCGTATAGAACATATCTATATGTCTCTTTATGTATACATATCCAAAGAAGAAGAGTCGAAAAGCAAGAGCGAAGGGTTATAACGAGAAGGAGGGATGAAAGGGGCGAGAGAATGAGGAGGTGTAGCGATCGGGCCGCCGGTGTCTCTGCTTGGAATTTATAACCCAATGATATCATTTTGTACCCCGACGAAGCTGGAGAACCACCCCCGAACTCGGCTCTCATTCGTGTGAGGAAAGGAGCCAGATAGAGAGAGAAAGAGAGAGAGAGAGAGAAAGAGCAATGCCACACTGGACTGGCTGACATCATGGTATATTGCCTTCAGTGATGCTCAAACACTTTTCCCACACCATCAGAGTATATTTGCTCTCTCCGCGTTGTACCGCTCGCGGGAGAGGAACCAAACACGTACATGAGAATACACACCTCTCTCGCTGAGCATCCCGCGCGAATAATACGAGGGCGGATGCCAGAGAAAACTCGAGTGTGCGAATAAATCACGAGCGCTTAACGAAACTCGAGAGAGAAAGAGATCCGATCGCTCTCCTCACTTTCTTCGTTCCGTGCATGTCTTTTCCGAACTTTCTATCTATTTTTGAAAAACATTTTTTTTTTCACGTCACCATATATTAATTATTAATGCACTATATTATTCATGTTGCATGTATTTTGATGCTATATATTGTATTAATATCTACATGCGATACTTTGTCAATATTTTGTGTAAAGCTGCTTTTTGTCTTCTTAAAATAGAAGAGCATTCGTGACAAATTTTTCGTACTTTAGTCATAAAAATGAATACAATATGGAAATTAAATTGAGATTTATGTTCCATAGTTTCTCAAACATTCTTTTACTTTTAATGAAATTACGCAGAATCTAATAGAGCCTCGAAATACTTATATCCATATAGAAATTAATTTAAAAGTTACAGTATTCTATACTGGTGAGTGTAAAATCTGTTCAAGGTACATAGGAGTCGCATGACAGTCTATTCAAAAGTTTGGCTGTACGTGTTAACTAAATGTAAAGTCATCGCTTGAATGTTTTTGAGACAGAATTTTTTCAAAATTCATATTGATCTTTGATATCATATATTACCAAATTTGAAGAGGCTTCACCATGTGGTTATCAAAATATTTATTTTAAAAAATTCCTACTTTTAATATACGAGCTCTTATAAGAGATTTAAAAATGTGATGACTCTGAACAATTAGTATCTCGATTACTAGATGGTAAAGCTTCATAAAATTAGGCATATATATTTCGACATGATCCCAAAGAAGATACGAGCAAATTTTTAAGAAATTCTGTCTCAATAAACGAATTTCACATGACTCTCACCTTAAAATTAATTATTAGTGAAAAAATTACTCCATATCAATATTATACTTTCGAAATTTTATTACTTTTTAAATAAATATTTTACCACGGGTATATACCCAAAGAGTAAAAGACACTTTAGAAAATATTTACAGTAAAGTACATAATAAGCTAAAATAAATTCTTTTATCGTGTAAAATGTTCGTATATACGTGGACACTGGTACCAAAAATGGCTGTATCCAGAAATAGTAGCTTTGGAGAAAATATGTTCGCGTAGTTATCCTGATGTATACAATTCTAGAAAGTCTCGTGACACGGTGCATTGCCGGGCGCTTTTGCTCGAAGGTAACCCAGCGGGATGCACGGAGCGTACACGAGACAAGAGGAATTCGGAGGCAGAGGGTTGCAGGTCGAGCTCGGTGAGATAGCTTAAACTTAGCATTCGCAAACCAACGCCCAAGGAGGGACGGTCTGGGCGAGACGAAGTCTAACCTCGTGCCAGCGGAGATGATAGCAAAATGGCTGTTTGTATATGTATACAAGGGAGAAATATACGCGTAAGTATATGTAGAGGTAAAACTCATCGGTGTGCGAGTAAACAAAAGAGCTCGGCGACCGCATCGCCGCTAAATGTTGGATTGTACAACTTATTGAGCCCCCTTGTTTACTGTCGATGTATATATATTATATATTCGGGACGCCATGCTTTCGGCGAGGAGGACCAATTTCGCGCCCGTTCTTCTCATCCGTTTGAGCACGACGAAGACGACGAGGGGAGCAGACAAAGGCGAGTGAGAATGAGGTTCGGGAGCGAGAAAGACAAACGGGCATAACCACAGAGTGTGAGAAGGACGAGGAAATAAGTTGGAAGAGTCAGGTACAGGACAAAAAGCAAGAGGAAACGAACGAGAGGCGGTTGACTTCGCGCAAGGGCCGAGTCAGAGTAAAAAGAAAGCACACGGATCTCGCGCTCGTGTCTTCCGTTCTTATATTGCACTCTCGCACACCCTCTCTCCAGCTTTTCCCTCTCGACATCTCTCTCTCTTATTTTTCCCTCGACTCGCTTTTTACCCACATCCGGCCCGCCCAGAAAAGAGAATAGAACGCGTCCTTCGTTTTCTGCCGCCCCTTTCCCATTGATTTACATCTTGTCCTGGCGGCGCGGGGAGGAGGCCGCCGCGAAGGGAAAAGCCGACTCGAGAGCCGTGTGTTTTCCCTGTGTGTATGCGATGCCAGCTCGCGTATATACCACTCCGCTTTCCAGCGGGGAAAACGGCGAGCGATATCAGCCGTTTGTATGCGCGACCGACGCCAAACTTTGCTGAATTGCCCTATGACTCTCCTTATACATCCCGTCTTGCTCCCTCAACCTTTTTCACCCTCTCTCTCTCTCTCTCTCTCTCTCTTTCTCTTGACTCTCGTCCCCTCTCGTCTTTCTTTCATCCACCCAAGGAGATATACATTCATCCCTTTCTCAAGCTCTCTCCGCTCGCTTTTAGCTTTTGAACGTGCAACGTACAGACGAACATCGCGCGAATATATTCACGTACGGGGACTCTAACTCGACGTCTCCTCGCTTCTTTGCACGATCGAATTTTCCCTTAAATTGTTGCTCAAAAAGTACAGCGAATTGGAATAATCCTTGGTCGAAAAATTTATTTATTTTTTTTAACAAGTTTATACGGATTGATATAGAAATATTCTTAACTTTTTTCAAAGGTACATGTTCGCGTTGAGAGGCCCGTACACGCCGACTTCCTCCGTGCGCTATTCTCGCAATGCCTCGTTTTTTCTTCGTTCTCTTTTTTTTTCACGTTCTCCAAGATCGGGACAAGCGCTCCACACCCGCACACTTTCGGAAACGTTTTCTCGTACCGCTTCATGCGAACGGCGTACCTCGCTCCGGTTTTATGGCGGAACACGCGCGACACGAACCCCCTGCCTCGGACGGCCTCAGCGTACGAATAATCCCCGCGCGTTCGGGATAATACATTGCTCGCTTTTGCATATACATACAGTTAAACATGTTTCATCTTCACGTTGATTCACTTTGCTCCTCATCTTTCTTCGCAACGCGATATTTCGAGATCAGCTCGAGAGTTAAGCTTTTTCAATATTTTATGGACAAAGGTATTTTTTCCCCCTCATTTTTGTCCCTTTGTTATTGAACAAATTCGAATGGTGTTTCGTAAATGTTTGATTCAAACTTCTATTATCAAAGTAATGGTTAAATAATATTAGTGGACTGAAATACGTTATGTTTGCAATCCTTCATTTTTTATTTCAATATATCTATTTAACAAAAACTGAGGTTCTTTTTTGCTCATTTCATAATAACTCTTAAGGGGATTGTAACGGAATGTCAAAGTCTGGAGAGTTGCCTGAAAATATAACGATTCGATAGAAAATAAAATCATATTTCTAATAAGCACAGAATTTATATAGGGTATACCGAACTTTTTGTGAAGAAAAATATATTTGAAAATTACAGATTTAGACTGTAATTTTGCTTCGCGTATGGGGCATGAGGATTCATTTGAGCAATTAACACTTGCAGACACTCTAGAGAATTACATTAATTTTTGATATGATGTTCTTAGGGGAGGTATCATTAATGATATCATCAAAAAAAGTGGAGTCATCGAACAAATAAGAAAAATTTATCGAGATGTGTCAAACCTCTTTCGTATTCATTCAAAACATAGTGTCTAATTTTTAAAAGTATAAATTAATTCAAAAAATTATTCTGCTGAAACGCATTTGAATCTCATATGGAAAAATAAATAAAATGAACCTTTTTTAAATTGAAGTTTTTTTTTATAATTTTAATATTCAAATAGTTGTATTGACTACTCGAAGTTACACTTCCGTAAGTTAATTAATTGTTTTATAACGTATCATGTTTTCATTGTTTCTTCTCCACAATGTTGTATTATTTTCATTTGAGATTTTTTTCATGAAAATGGTTCAATTAATTTTACACATATTTTCTCATTAGCTTTCCTTTATTATTGAATGCTTTTTATCTTCATTAATGGAACGTTTATTTTAATTATTTATTAGTTTATAATATCGTATATGAAAAAAAATTGGTTTTTTTTCTATATATTATTCAAAAACTTGTATATGGAGAAATTTAAGTAATACATAATTTACTCATTTTTTACATTTATATCATTGAAAAATATTTCTTACCGTTGTACTCGCCATGATCGCTAGGATCCTGTCGCTTTGCTCTTCTCCCATGTTTGCTATTATTGTGAACGAACATGTTGTCCGAAATTGCCAAATGTGGTCCTTCCACGCAGACCTGCGTCGAAATTATCACCTGTCGAGAAAAAAAGAACGTTCCTCTCAAAAATCAATGTCACGACGAGAAATATAAAAAAATCATCACGATAATACAAAGGTTTCAAGAGTGTTGACAAAAATCCACTAAAAGTTTTCGAATTGAGGGTTGTTCGGCTGACTTGACCTCTAGCTCTCGAGTATTCCGAGATCGAAAGTTACACATCCGTGGGGGTGAGAGAACATTTTTCACGCGTGGAAAAGCGCTCGGCCCGTTTTGCCAACTTCGCGTCGAACGAGAAAAAAAAAAGTGAAAAAGTACGGGTAAAGGTTACACACGCTCGTATCCGAGGGGGTGTGATATTCGCGAGATCTGCCGGAGTGAAATTTTAATTCAACAACTTTTGGCAATAAGCAATTCCGGAAGAGATTCGGAAGTGCGATAAATATTTTAATTTTCGGTCTGTGGTTTCGGGTGTACGGGGCGCGAGGACTGTACGGAGAGCGCGGACGCGAGGACTTGTACTTGTTCCCAGGAAACATCACAGTTCTCGCCGCTAGAGTACTACCCGGCGCCCTTCTATATATACACGAATAATCCGCTGACAAGCAGAAGGGCGCGGTGGAAAGCGAGCCGCGAGTGTTTTATCGCGGTGAATCGCGTCTTTCGCCTTGCCGAGCTCGTTACACGACGTATCTTATATTTAGAATTGAAAGGGGCAACGGAATGGAGGGTTTTCCCCCTTTTTGGCAATTTATTTTTTTAATTCTGTCTTTCATTTCCGCGGCCATACCGAGATACCGAGAGTGCCGTACGTATTTTTGTGTTCGCGTATATGTATACATTGGCTTCGAGTTGAAACACACGGAGAAAAATGTTCCAATAAATTTTGGGCGAAATTTCAACAAAATTTACAGTTTTGTCCATCAAGAGCGCCTCACGACGGGAAAACTTCAAAA
>JAPYYW010002785.1:0-20893 GCA_030522545.1 Cremastinae sp. A BG-2022a
AATATCTCGAGTTCTACGTAGTGAAACCTCTTAAAATTTAATATACAATTACATATTGTATCAAAGAAGGTTTTTGCAAATTTTTAACAAAATCCTAAGAAAACGATTTTTTTGATAGAACTACCTTAAAACCTAACTATCGTTTTTTTTTGTATAAATTTTGAATAAAAGTAATTTTATAGTTTTTTTCTTAAATTTAAAAAAAAATTCATCTCTTGGATAACACAGGATGAAAACAATATTCCATATTGTGAAGATCATTTGCACAAACGTTTACGGGGAGTTTACGGTAAAACAAGCGGAGAAAATTGCGAGAAACGTTAACGGGAAGTTTCTGGAGCAACTGAGATAATTTTGGAGTTTCGATAGAGCCTGTGCTGCACTTCCTATTCTCTCTGTTCCTCGTCCTCTTTCGTTTTTCCATTTCTCTCGTTCTTCCCGGATCTTCCAGTTTTCCGCACATACTAAGTGGACAGGAATACGACTTAATGTTCAAGTTGGTTTACTAGACTGCCGCTGAAAATTGCCGTATAAGAAACGACGATACTTCGGGTTTAAGCGTCTGTCGACTTTTTCCTTTTTCTTCGACGGTATATTTCTGGTTCTATTTATTTTATTATCATCAATTGAATATATTCTCTTTTAGATTTCCATTGCAAAATGTTCACATTAACATTTTGTGTTTCCTTATTCTTTTATTAACTTCCAATATAGATATTTTTTTAATTTTCAAAAATTTCATCTGTTTTAACCACTTTTTATTACTATATTATCATTTGTTTTATTAATTTATTTTATTTTATAGTTTTATCTGTTTATCTATTTTATTTGCATCCCTATATTTTTTGCAGGTATCTTTAAAGTTTTTCACAAAATTTTTTTTCAAATAATTCACCAAACGAATTATTGAGTTTATCAAATCTCATAATCTTTTTTTTTTAATTTGTTTTGATGGAAAATATGGGAGGAGTGGTTCAATGTGTGAATACAGAATAGAATTTTTGAGGAGGGGTAAAAACACTTTTTGTGAGTGGCGATGAAAGAAAATTTTTGGCATTCGAGCCAAAATCGAGGTCAGGATAATCATAACACTTATTGGCAGTATTCCAATAATTGCCAGTTTTCTTCGAGACACAGGAAAGGCATTATGTCGATAACTATATTTCTCAGTCGCGATAAATTTTAATTTAGGTCTACAATGGAGAAGCTCGGAGCAAATTCGTTCTTCGTCTCTTGCACTCTACATTGCCTGTCAGCCATTCATACTTTTATATGCATAACATTCGCTCTGAATCCTTTGAATCTCGACGTGACTCTTAGAACGCACTATTTCTTTCTGCAGGCTCAAATTCTCTTAATTTTATAGTACGAGCAACAACGCTCGTGGCCACTTTTTCTTCGAAACGAAACGAAATGTTTAAATTGATATATTTTATTGCGATTCTACTATAGGCGTATATTTTATATAACCTATATACGCTCTATTCTGATAATTTGATTATAGGCTTTATGTATTTTATTAAAAAAGGATATTCGATTGAATAAGCTTTCAAAATTAAAAAAAATATATATTTCAAAAAAATTTGCGAATTTTTTTTCAGAACACTGGGTCTTGTATAGACCCATGAAATTTTTAATTAACCATGTCTTACCTTTCTCTTGATAAAATCAGCTTTATTAAGGGTAATTCATAGAGACGATGCGAATCTCCCTAATTTTCTGCTCAATATGTTTCGTCGTCCTGGCACTTCACTTCACCGCCACACCACACAAAACTCAATATTTCTTGTATTTTTTTTATCAAGTTAAAAAACAGACCATCGAATATAGTATATGGGTAAATGATAAAATATAGGACTAATAATTTATGATCAAAAATCTAATTATTCAAAGCAAAACCGGTATTACAAAACTGTTCGTTTGAATTTAAAAGAGACTGCATACGTTTAATGTAACATAATAAATTATATTATGTAGAATAAAATAGCGGGTTCGAGATAATTTGCATCAATTGGACAGTACTTTCATCCACACCGACATTTTTTAAAACTATTTTGAAACGATATTATAAATTTGAAATACTAAACACTATTCACTTTTCGTATGATTGAAAATTACACTGAAACTGACACTCAATTGTACTTGTCGAATTATTTTTACGAAATGTTTTTTGTTAACGAGAACTACCTGGCGAGACTCGACACGTCTTACACCAACTCTTTATGATACCGGACTAATGATACCAAATTCAGTCGAAAATCCAAACAATTAAGACCTTATTTCATTTTTCACTCAACCTCGACGAATAATTACCATGGATAAACAATAGTCGAGGTATTCTCGGAAATTTTGAATTTTTTTTTCGTTACGCATGATGAATTTTCTCTCTCTCTCTTTTTTTTTTAATATTTACGACCCCTGAACTATTCAGGTATATTTGTCCACGTCCGAGACTCGTTCATCGTTAAATACTTCCAATTTGCAAAATTTTTAGAATTTCTAGTACAAGCAAAAACGCGGCCGCTTTTTCCTTCTTGATATGTATGTTTGAATTGATATTTTGAGAGATATACATTCAGATATAATTATATATCTGAATATATATTATAATATAATTGCTTTTTCTCGAGATAAATAATCATATATTGCAGAAATTTCCTTATTTTCTAAAATTGTCAAATACGAAATGAAAAATAGAAAAGTTGAACAAAACAGAAACAATGGAAAGCTCTGGATAGAGGACTGGGCGTTTCGGTTGAACAGAGAAGGCGATAGATCATTGTTCTCAGAGTACGTAGCGGAGGAATAATAGTGGAAACAGCGTACGTACGCGGTATTGAGAATGACCGAGATTAGGAGCATTGTTTTGGTGAGAGCTAGGTCTCGCAGTGTATACTGACTCGAATACTACTTCTATTCTAGCTTTGAAATCTCTACACCTTTTTCCACCCCCGCAACTCCATCATATACCTCGTACGCACTCTGAATACAGACCATTTCTCAATTCATACACGGTGAGAATATGCCAAACTGCTCACGTCCGGTTCATTCGTTGGCAAGCCTTATTTTTCAAAAACATATCATGTGAGACTGGCTCCTTTTTGAACAGAGTCATCCAAAACTCTGAACTGTTAACAAAGTAACAACACATTTTTCCTCAATATCCACACTTTTTAAATTAGTTTCCTTAATTTATAATTAAGTTTTTTAGATTTTTTAATCAAATGGTTTTGCAATTTTTTTTTCGTGATTTCGTATAGTTTCATTAAAAATATGTATATAAATTATTCGAAACACTTATTGAGCTTATACATGTTGTTTTCTATATTTTATCATTATCTATACTTTAACTTGAATACATCTAAATGCAGTTTTTCTCTCGCTTTCTGTGAATTATTTCATTTTTTGTTGAAAGATACGATCGTCGATATATTTATACAATTTCGTAAAAGTAAGAAAAAACTCGATAAAAAATTTCCTCTCATTTTTTTTATCAAGGCCTGATGCAAGATATGTTAACTCGAAAAATAGCGTTTGTTGATAAAATCGTGCTAAAGATAAGGGCAAGAAGCTAGTGATGATAGTGAACGTCTCAGCAAAATAAGAAAGATAACTGTTGTTGTTTCAAGAACAAAATTATAAATTTATATTATTTTTTATTATAAATTATACGTTTTTAACGATGTTAATTTCTTTTTCTAAAAATACATTAGTTTTTTTTTCTAAAATTCAAATTAACAATGTCGTAAGTATGTTCTAGAATTTTTTAAAGGCAATTGAAGGATCAATGATCCAATGGCAATTGATCATATGAATCAAATGATAGGTCACTTATTCTTATAATGTTTTGGTTCGTTCTTTGTATAATTTCTTGTTTCTTTAAATTTTTTATATATACATAATTTACGAAGAATCATCAATTTGTGAAAAATCATCATTATCAATGATCCAATGGCAATTGATCATATGAATCAAATGATAGGTCAATTATTCTCATAATGTTTTGGTTCGTTTTTTGTATAATTTCTTGTTTCTTTAAATTTTTTATATATACATAATTTACGAAGAATCATCAATTTGTGAAAAATCATCATCATCAATGATCCAATGGCAATTGATCATATGAATCAAATGATAGCTCAATTATTCTCATAATGTTTTGGTTCGTTTTTTGTATAATTTCTTGTTTCTTTAAATTTTTTATATACACATAATTTACGAAGAATCATCAATTTGTGAAAAATCATCATCATCAATTGATATTCTTGACCATTCGAGCCATAAGGTAAAGCTGAATATGAAGATGTAGAATTATGCGTCCTCGTGTTCGGAAGAAACGATAATATAAATCATGAAGAGTCGGGCTTCTTTTTTCGGGAGCATGTGTGAGACTCCTTGGACGATTCGTCGAGGCTGCCTCACCCCCCTACCTCGGGATCGAGTTTTATTTTCCTTTTTTTTATCATTTTTTATCACTTTCCTTCTTTTTTTATTTTCACGCTCTCCCGTGTCTGCTCTCGCAGTACTCGAAAGACCTCTTTGGCTCCCCCCTCCCCCTCCCCCTCTTTTCTCTTCTCTTTCTTCGGGAGTTATAACATGCTCTCTCGTACTCGTACGTATGTGTGGCAGGGAAAAGGTGAGACTGGCAATGCGAAACTTCCCCGGGGAAATCAGAGAAAGATGCACAGCTACGAGAGTAGAAGTTCCCGCACGAGAACCGGAAACTGGCCTCTTCTACTCCATTCAATTTTTCCTCGACCCTTCTTCGACCCTCACATGAAAATGTACATTCATGATAAACTCGCAAAATATTAAGTACATTGTGAACGAATCGTTTAAATAATTAACCCGATCTTAATAACTGTACAGCATTATTTATTTATTTATTTTTTCTTCTAAGGTGGTTCTATCATAAAATCGTTTTCTTAGGATTTAGTTGAAAATTTGCAAAAACCTTCTTAATTTCATCTTTTGCCCGTATGTAAATAACCTATGTGAGAAATTTAATACGGCGCAAAATGTAATTGAAAAGAAATTTTTAACATTAATTATTGTAATTTCCATTAAAAAAAGTTATTAAAAATTATGAAAATTAAAAAAAAATAGAAAAAAAATGTTTTTCAATATGAAGTTATTAAAAGCCCATCTCCAGTCTAGGCTCAAAAATGTTGTTTTTTTTCTACGTAGAATGTTGTGAATTAAAATAAAATCGAAGGGGTCCCATTGAAAGAAAATTCAATTTTTGAGCTTAAAATGGCTAAAAAGATACTTAAAAAAATGTTTTTCTCAGTTTTCAATTTTTTCCCAAAAATTACATTAAAAAACAAAAAAATGACCGCTATTAATTTACAATATTTTACCTATTATAGAAGCTATGAATATTTGAAGAAATTTACGAAATTTCTGTACGCGTCAAGATAGAGGGCTAAAAATTGGTATGGATACTTTATTTAGCATCTACAATAGCATATTAAAAAATTAAAAAAAAATCGAAGTGGTCATCTGAAAATTATCATTGAATTGAGGTGGAATTGCTCATAAGTATCTTTACTATTGTATCGTTGCATTCATCATGATCAAAATGATACAAACTTAAGAAAAATTTTCAAAAATTACTAAATTTTATAATTTCATAAACTTTAATGATAAATTTTCGTAGAAATTCGAAATTTAAAAAAATATATATTTTATTACAAAATAACATTATTATTCAAAGTCGAATAACATGGGTCCATGATGCTTGCAAGTAAAAAATAATTATAATAATTATTTACGCACACGAAGAAAATATTTCTAAATGCAACGAGTACCGAATGAATTATAATTGAGCTCTGAGTTTACATGTCATTAAAAAGAACGTAAATAAGTTAAGAGCAGGATAATAAAGAGAAAAATTGTAGGATCCGAGTCGTAAATTCAGGTGGGCCCTTGGTGAGGACACGAACTGTACATTATTAAATAGCCCGAGGCATCTGGCTGAGAGTATACGAAAAAGATGAGTGAGAAAATAAGGGCAAAAAGAAGCTTTCGTAACTTTGAGATTAAAACGAACTCACTTTTTTCGTTTTTTCTATAAGAAGTATGTTTTCTGAAAGAAACGTGAAAGAAGCTGTAAGAGAGAAAACCAGAGAGGGAGAACCGAGTGAATTTGCCCAAAACTCATTCGAGATAAGACCGAGATGAAATTCCAATTTACCATTTTAATTACTTGCCCATCCCACCAACCGGTACCGTTTCTCTCATTTTGTACTTTCTTTAAATTATATAGTGGCAACGGACGAACCCCATAGAAATACATTTCAAATGAATTCTTTGGTTTTCCAATTTGACAATCAATGATTTTACTCAAAACTTATTTTAAACCGTAAAACCCAAATCGATTTTAATTTTTAAAAAATTGGGAGGAAAATGTCACATATAGTTCAACTACTCTTCAAAGATTATAATTTGTATATTTTTCTTCAGAAAAACGAAATTTTATCATAATATATGCACTAAGCAAACAATAACAATAACAAATTTAATAACTATCGAAATTATCATAGATGTGTAAATATTTATTTGAATATTTTTAGCATTGACTACCACTATAGCTGTACAAAACAACTGTATATATAATACAAGCCATTGAACTATCGATACAATTTACATCTCAAGGCTCAAGGGATTTTAAACCTTGTTTCTTTATTTCTGAAATTAATGACAAAAATGATTTAATTGGGTCCATCACATCGCTCAATTCTCGACAATAAATTGAAATATCATGAGATTCTGGGTTACCCAAATACATTGGCATTGGTACATAATAAAGTTGAGCTCAGGATCGTACCCTAGTTTATAATAAAACATAAAATAATTCATATTATATTAGTATTGGAAAAAATGTCAAACCTTCGAAGTATAATATAGAAAGTATTATTCAATATATTCAAAGTAATATATAGAACTTTTCGGACATTGGGACACTTAATGATTAATGACCCTTAATGATAGACCTCAAATAAAATTTTGCATTTTACATGCAACAATATTGAATAGCAATATCATTGATTTTAAGAGTGGTATAATAGAAAAAAAAATGTTTTCAAGCAAGTAAAACAGTGTGTACTCTGAAATGTTTGGAGACCGATGTCAGATCGTACAAGAATGGAGACCGTTTTCGAGTGCAAACGGGTCAGGAAGGAAGTGAAGAAAAAGCAAGAGAACGTTGGTTCCTCTTTATTTCTAAGGTTGAGGGGGAAAAAAACGAAGAAAGGAGAGAGGGAGAGAGATAGAAGAAGTTGGTAGACGGTCTAAGAAGGAGCTTAAGAGGGTTGTTGGAGATAGTGGATAACTCCAACTGTACTGTCTGAGATGCTTCGGCTTCCCATATCTCGCGATGCCTGAGTGCTTTCCCTTGTAACTCCGTCACCACTTACATAATTCTCTTATATCCATCCACGTACGTAATGCTACTTCATACACGATATTTTATGCTCGACATATGTGTACATATTCATAACGATATTGTCGTAAATACGTTGTAACGTCAGGTTACAAAGCGACACATTTTTACATTGCTCTTTAACGCAATGACACTTTAGAAGCAAGTTATAGGATTAGGAAACGTTATTGTAAAATTCCCTTGCCACCTTCAATACAGTATGTCCTTTCTTTGTTATTTTTTTTCACTTTTTTTTTACACTAAAATACTCCCACTCATTTGCATCGTTAATGATGATCAATAGATTTCTTACAGGTATCCATTCGTACATATTGTAGGGGAGTATTAATATCGGGATACTTGATGGTTTTTCAGATATTTTTTGGCTAAATGGTCTGATTTTTTAATTTGAAAAAGTACATTTGAATAAATTAGCTTTCGAATGAGTCTAGACTCATTCTGATCGAATAATAATTGTTCCTGTGGCAAAGATTTTTACATTTGTATCAATGCAAATCGGGACAAAGTGACGTTATCAAATTAGGGACGTATGATAATGGGACGAATTTTTTAATCATGACCTATATCAAAAAGGTATCACAAGACGTTTCTAAAAATCACTGACTGACCTCGATCCGACAAATACCCTTTCCATAGGTCATGATTAAAAAATTTGTGATTTAAAAAGTTATCATACGACTCCAATTTGATAAATTTTTCCCACGGGAAAAATTATTATCCGATTGGAATAAATCTAGATTCATTAGAAAGCTAACTAAATTTATTCGAATATACTTTGTGAAATTAAAAAATTGGAAAATTTGGACAAAAAATATCCAAAAAATCAAGTGTCCCGATGTTAATGCCCATTACTATATGTATATGAGTAATTTCAGATCAATTTAACGACTGTTAGAATATGTTATTATAAATGCAAAATAAAGTATATTATCTATGCCAATTTTTAGCCCTCTATCGTAACACGTACCAAATTTTCTTAAAGTTCTTAAAATATTCATAGCTTTTACAATAATTAAAATATATCGTAATTTAATAGGAGGTTAATTTTTTTTGTTTTTTAATGTACTTTTTGACAAAAAAAATTAATATTGAGAAAAACATTTTTAAGTGTCTTTATGGCCCTTTTAAGCTCAAAAATTTTTCTTCCAATGGGAAGCCCTTCGATTTTTTTCCAAACAAAATATAACATTCAACGTAAAAAAAAATTATTATAAGCCCCTGATGATGAAGATGGGATTCAAGTGACACAGAACGAAAAAAGAAAAAAAATTACAAAAAAAATGGAATTTTTCATATAAAACTTTTGACTTCGTATCAAAAAAAAAAAATTTCCACAGTCACGGAGGAAAAAAAGATCAAAATTAATAATTTCTTATCCTTTTCTAAGTATTGAAAATGTGTCCACGAAACGAAAATAACATTTTTTTTAAATCTGCTGTCAAGATTTTCAGAAATCGGTCTTCCGAGTAATCAAAAAATGAGCCTTTTCAAATTTTGACAAGGGTCGCGATTTCCTTGTCACGGTCGGAATATTTGTCGTTTTTTTTTTTGGAAGATGGAGAGGAGGAAGCAGGAGAGGAATAATCATTCTGGGAGTGACGTAAAGTAGCGCGAGGTGGTTATCACGCAGGCAGCCTGTCAGCCCATGGCTTCTGGCTAGACAGCCTCCCGTATACTCTTTGCTGACTCTGCCATACGCTCGTCCTCGCTTCTCTCGGTAATTATCGGAAAACTCTCACTCCCTTTGTTCTCTTTTCTCACTTTCTCTCACTATCTCCCATTTTAGCTCTCTTTCTCTCTCTCTCTCTCTCTCTCTCTCTCTCTTTCAAACTCCCGTAACTCGCACTCCACCGAATTCGTAATTAGTGGTCATAATTTATAACCGACCAATGCCAATTATAAGTGTGCTCCTTGAAATTCCATCGAATTCTGAGCGGAAGCCATATCTGAATGTCGTTAATGGATTTTCATGGAAGTAGAAAAACTCGTTCATCATTAAGAAAGTTATCGCACGATCCTCGCTTTGAATTAATAATTTTTTTTTGCATATAAACTAAAACTAAAATGAATAAATATTATTTTTTAGAAAGCTAAAAAACGCTCAAAATTGTACTTGAACATTGAGAATATTTTATAATGTTAATTGAAGTATTTATAGCATGAACAATCGAAACTGTAACATGGGTTTTTTTGTGGAAAGATTACGATAAATTATAATTTTCGACATTGAATGTCGAATTTTCTTCAAATTTTACACAAATATGTATGTAATGCCTCGGAACGTTTAATCAAGTTTATATCTTGATATATATGTACCTATAATAAAATTGTAAGAAAATGTGTTTGTAATTAAAATATTTTTCAAAAATGTCGTTATTGTTCATACTAATTTTCTCCAATTTTGGTACTAATTACTTCTTTCAATTTTGGCACTCGACAAAGTTTTAGAAATACTATGAAACTGACTTATTTAATGTTGATATAAATTACCTCTGAGACAAAAAATAAAATACGATGGATTAAAAAAAAAGAAAAATTGATGTTTTTTTTTTATAAAAATGAAATCATTTCAATGCTTATATCTTTTAAGGTAGTTATATCAAAAAATCATTTTCTTAGGATTTCGTTCAAAAATTTTCAGACACCTTCTTTAATATAATGTGCAATTGTATTTTAAATTTTAAGAGGTTTCACTATACGTAGAACTGGATATATTTATTGTCAAAAATCATTACTTTCTGCAATCTCCCATAAGAGCTCGTGTTAACTATTACAATTTTCAATCCTAAATATTTTGAAATCTAGATGGTGAATAACGCACAGCTCTTTATCGTTCTTCAAAGAAGCTTCCTTTATAGTTTATAGATTATAGTTTATAGTTTATAGTTTATAGTTTATAGATTTTTTTCATTTTCATACATACGTAACAAGCACAGGTTACCTTGGATGTATGGCCTTGAATTTCGAGTATGTTGTTCTTGAAATAATTTACAACAACTTTACATAACAAGTTGAAGCTCAACAACCATATGGTATTGAGATAAATTGAGATAAAACCTTTTGATTTGACTGTACCTATGGAACTACCTTAAACAATAGAAATGAGGCTAACTTGATTAATTTATAAGTGCAAATGATATTAAATATTGAAAACAACAATGAAAAAATAATTTTTCATATAACAAAATATTACAAAGGACACAATATATACCCGAACCACTATAATTTGCTATAGTTTATAACCTTATGATAAATTAAATACATCAATGTTAAAAAATGTCGAATGTGTTGAACGTCACAAATGCAATTTTTCTCAATTTTTTAATAATTTATTTTCCAGCTCCGAGGACACTCCAACATTCGTCCGAAGCTTCGTCGTCGCTCGGGAATATTTGGTCTCGTTGAAGAGTGGAAAGCGGAATGATGAAAAGTTTGCTCCTGTCGATGCTTCATCGTTATGAGAGTCAGAGAAGCGAGAATTCAGACGTCTGACGTTTACACGTGCGCGCACGTGTGGATTCGAGTCCGTATAAACTCGTGCACGCGGAGACGGCGAGTATAGACACTTGCGTCCTCATGTTGACTGTCTCGGACTCGAGTTACGCGAAACTTGCGTAATAAACGGTCCAGAGCGCGCTCGATCATCGAATTTTCCCGCAGCGGCAACCGCGGTGTTTCCTTCCCAAGTGACCCGAGTTTCCGGACTTTTCTCTCTCTCTCTCTCTCTCTCATTCTCTTTCTCAATTCTCTCGTACAAACTTCCACACGCTTTTCTGTGTCACACGGTTTCCGCAATACCAACTACTCCCAGTCTCTTTTCATTCCTACATTTTACACATTTTCTTTTTAAACCTTTTAATTGCTACGCGCCCTGATTTTTTTCCCTCTTTTTCACTCTCTGAAATTATTGTCAAATTCATCGTTTCAATCTCAAATCGCTTCAACTCTCAAAGAGGTGCGGAATAATTGTGTATCAAAATGAATAAATAAATTAAAATTTAATTTTTTTAACGTTTACGTAAACGTCCCTCAATACAAAGTGTTTTCTAAATTTGAAGATGTTACATCATATGGAAATTGACACATTCGACTTTTTGTTAAAAATAATATTTTTGTAAATAAAAATATATTTGAAAGTGTATATCGTATTATTTAAGGATTTATGAGCAATATTTTTTTAAATATCAGAATTTGATAATAAACTTTTGGTATTTTATTTTTGAGCGTATGGAAAAACTTCGTGCTAAATTTGAAATAGTTTTACTGAATTGTTTAAGACCTATGAAACTTTAAAGTTGTTGAGATTTAACATTGCTTCTTATGGAGAATTCGTAATTTTCATTAAATACAATTTTTAAAATATGAGATTCTTATGAATTTTTTTTATATATTCATTGTGGTGTTGTGGTGTTCATACAACGTACATACTTTTAATTAGTTTTACTAAAAAAATTTTATTGAATAGTATAAAGAATAAAAAATGATTAAATAATTGTTCAAATATATTCAAGTTGCCAATAGATAGTCAAATCAAGGCTCAAAAAATGAGCAACTTTTTAACAAAAGCTAGAGTCTGTATTTTAAGAATTTAATGAAGAAGAATTTACTTTTTGCTGGGATTGTAAATTCTTAAATAACAATTTGTCGGCCGTATTGAACAATATAATTCAAGTTTCTATCAAATTTAATAGTCAGTGACAAAAAATAATATTTTCCTGAAAGGAGAACCGAACATTTGAGAATTCAAACTTTTTTGACTCTGGATGAAAAGAATGAATTTACGTCAATTACGCTCGGTATCCATTTCTCTTTGGAGGATGAGAGGTGAAGGGTTGAAAGAGGGAGAGGGAATTGGAGAAAGAGGGAGAGAGAACCCAATGGACGAAAGGGGGAGGAAAAAGCGTAGTGAAACGACGAAGCGAGGGCTACCGGAAACGAGCCTCTGTTCGACGGCTCGTGAAATGAAATCTTGCGAGGAAGAAGAGGGGTAGGATCGTTTATAAAATTCGACAGATGGATTTAACCTCTGCGCGAAAGCGGAATAAACCCAGAAGCTTCAACGCGCGTATATCCATGCACACAGAATATAGGGGAAGGGGGAGGGGGGCAAAATGGGCCCCTTAAGAAAAAAATGCTTGAAACCTCAGTTTTTTGTCACTCGTTTCACTTTTTTTTAGTCCATTGTCAAATATTTTGAGTTTATTTGTTGTGTCGACTATAAATTAAAAAATCAAAAAATGTGGAGCAAAATGGGCGATCCCCTAAAAAAATTTTATAATGTAAGTTTATTTATTCGTATCATATTTTTGAGTTTTTCTTTGCCATGTATTTAGTATAAAAATGCACTAACAGTCAATGATAAAAATTTGAAGCAAAATGGACCTTTTAGAAACTTCAATCAAATTTTTTTTATTATTTTTTAATATTCGAAAAATTAAATAATAAAAGTTAAAAAAATATTTTTCGAAAAAAAATATAATATTCATATAATATAATGTAAATATTTAAAACATTTAAAAAAATTCAAATAAAAGATAATTAATTTAACAATAATTGTTTCAAAAAATATTTTTCAAAAAAAAGGAAATCTATTACTTGGCGTCATGACACTACCGTGTCTCTTGATAGCCCATTTTGCTCGAAAAAAATATTCGTAGGTTTTTAAAAATCTAGTAAGCCCATTTCACCCCCAAACACTTTACGCATTAAAAATTTTAGGGGCTCATTTTGCACCCAAATATTTTGAGATTTTGGAAATTTCAGGTGGCCCAATTTGCCCCTAGAGGCCCATTTTGCCCCCACCCCCTTCCCCTATTTTTCTGTGCGAGAGAAATATCGTGTGAAAAATTCTACGAGACTTATTCCACAAAAATATGTATATGTATCGTATATACATATAAGTTCAAAGAATAATTCAAAGGATGTGAGTTAATTACAAATCATCCAAGCTCGAGTGTACCAAAAAATATTTTATTCAGCAACACTAAATGTAATTATCTTCCAAGCTTTACCAAGCTTATGTATGCCTTCACATTTTTTCCAATTAGGCGATAATTCGTTTAATCTTCACCCACTTTAATTCTTGTTTAGAGCTTTCTTCAATTAACGAATATTACTGAAGAAAATCCAATTTGCGAATAATGCTAAAAATTGCGAGCAATTGTCAGCAATTGTAGTATAACAAAGTGAAGAATAAAAAAAAATATTCATTTAGTTTTCAACTGTAAATTAAAATGTCAAGTCTTGAAACATTGAGTGAAATTTCAAGTTTTTGTCAGTTTTTTTTTCACTTATATACAAAGATGCCATAATAAAAGATCTCTAAAAAATATCATTTTTAAAAGTGTTATTTAAGAAATAAGAATATATAAGAATTAAGAGCTAAGGAGGAAGGATTAAGAGTTATGAATAAGAAAGAAAAAAATTAAACTGTTAACTAAGAATAAATATTCATTTCGAATGACGTCATACCTGAAAAGTTAAGGGTTTGCAGGACTTTCAATTAATGTTTTTTTTTCTCCCGTCAAAAGAATGACAAAAATTTGCTTTGTTCGAGAAAGGAAAATGAAAACACGAGTCCCTCGCTCTAATCTGGCACAACTTTCGCAATTCGCACCCTCTTCGTTGTCATAACTTCGTGAATTCCCTCGTGCGTCAGGGTAGGAAGAAGTAATATATAAATTAAAAACCAGATTGCGAAATTTCATTTTTCAAGAATTTAATAACCCCTCATACTTTCGGTTTTCTGGAGATAAGAACATTTTTCAGGGTGTTAAAACTCTATGAAGGAAACAGAAAACGTGCTAAATATTTAGCATATGTAACATAAATGCTATTCATATTTTTTACCGAATTTTAAAATTATATCTAATTAGTATTAAGCTAGGAAATAAAAAAATATGACAGGAAAAGAGTCACAGTCTATCATTCAAGTGTCACTTGACTATTTTCAAGGGAAATTATTTTTCACTTAATATTCAAAATCATTGATTCTAAAATATTTTAAATAATGAAAGAAAATAATTGCTATATACATAACAGTGACAATAAAACTGGTCATTATAGAGTTAAATTTATTTTATTCATTTAATTCTATCCTAAATATGTTCCTTGTTCTGTAATATACAGTTATCTAAAAGAATTATAGTGTAATTGTCATTTTATGGTAAAATAACTCATTATAACTTCATCCAGTATGTAATGCAAAGGCAAAATTATCAATTAAAATTATTTTAAAAAGAATTAATTAAAAATTTGAATTGACATTGTTTGAAATCGTGTCAGAAAGTATACAATATTTGAAGATGCCTTACGCAGATGTTATTATCAAGATATTGATTGTACAAAGTGGGCTCTTACAATAAATAAATATCTTAATTTGAAAGTCGAAATATTGAAAAAGTTTATCTATGTATGGAGCCATAAATCCTGGCAACAAAATTATACATAAAAAAATTAAATAACTCGTTTAAAAGTGGTCGATGATCTTCACATTTTTTCTCATTTTGTACACAGTTTAATTAACTCTAAGATTTTTATCTTAAAAAATGTGTGAATATGAAAGAAAGTCTAATCCATAAAATAAGATCAACCTCCATACTTTATTCAGGATAAAAAAATGTTAAAAAAAAATTTTTTTTAATCCAATAAACAAATGAGATGAAATGAGAAAGAGAGATAAAAATTCATGAAGAAAATGTATATTGGAGAAGAGCGGGATGGTAAAGTGATGAAATAACGGAGGGGAGGATATTTCACTAAAAAATGGAAACTGGCGGGAAAATAAATGAGGAGATAGAATGATTTGAGAGAGAGCAAAGGGTAGAGAATCGTCGCTCCTCGTTCCCGGTAAAAAAAAACGTGCGTAAAGGACGTGAACGTTAAGAAGAAATGGAAGAAGAGTATTGACGTCAAGGATAGCTGCTTTTAAATATTGCATCCAAGTCACGTTTCAGGACCGTATCCGCAATTCCGCACCCTTTCCCCCAGCCCTCGCTTTTCCAGGGATTCGCGAAGCACACACTCACTCACTCACACACAACGAAATCCAGTCTCGGTCTTTCTCTCTCTCTCTCTCTCTCTCGCACTCGTGCGGTCTCGATCCTGGAACTTCTTGGCAAAGAGACTTTTGCGGCAAAAGGAAGCGACAGAGGTGGAAAGATCGGAACGTCGCGGTACGTACCCCCCAAAAGGTTTCTAAGGAGACGCCGGCGGCTCAACGTCTTCAGGAAACGAGTGAAAAACGTCTCGAGCTCGTAACGGACGTCCCATACGAAATCGAGGTCGACGAATAATTATCGAGTAAGCTCTCCTCTTTTTCTCTCTCTCTCTCCCTCTTTATTTATTTTACTCTTTTTACTTTTATAACGCTGTTTTTATTTTGCTCTTTTTACTTATTTGTTAAATATTTAATTTTGTTTACCCTGGTTGTCGTTGCTCAAAATTGCTTAATTGGCTTATTCTTGCGATGCGTATACTAGTGTTAGGCACTAGCTTTTGCGATCGTATGCGCATTGGTTGAAAACAGTATGTCCAGCGAATTACTAACATGGTTTGTTATTGATAATTGGATTATTTTTATTTTGTACTATTGTATTTTGCATTTTTGCCTAAGGTAATTTTACCATGGCATATTAAATATTTCATTCATTCACTCATTCATTCATCCCTCTCTTTCTGCTTCTCAAAAATGAAAAAAAAGTGTTAAAAAAATGTATTAATTATATATGAGCAATTCCACCCCGATTCAACGATGATTTTAGGAAGAACTCTTCGACTTTTTTATTTTTTAATATATTGTTGTAGATGCTAAATAAAGTATCCATGCCAATTTTTATAGTCGTCTACCTTGACGCGTATACAGAAGTTTCGTAAATTTCTTAAAATATTCATAGCTTCTACGATAGTTAAAATATCGTAACTTAATAAAGGCTCATTTTTTTTTGTTTTTTAATATACTTTTTGGGGAAAAATTAAAAACTGAAAAAAAAATTTTTTTTAGTGTCTTTTTAGCGTTTGATTTGATTTGATTATTAATCCTTCATGTTTACACTATATTTTTCGATACACGGTATGTACACTGGGTCTTTTAGGGAATAGTCGATTTTTTTAAGTGTTCTAGACTTTTAAAAGTTCTGAAAAAATTCTGAATTACTTTTTGAGGTGTGTACTACATTGCTCAAAAGTTGCCAGTGTCAAACGTTTAAAACCATAATTAATAAAAATTGAAAGATAGTTTAAAAAGTAGAAAAAACGGAATTTTGTTTAAAAATTCGTAGCTCTCCACTAATCAGATATTAAGAAAAACAGTTTTATGCTTTTGTAGCTAAAAATATAGGGTTTTTGGTATGGACTTCAAAAAGTTGTATTATTTAAGCTTCTCAAAGTGGACAATATTTTAATGGAAAAATAAAGGACTTGTAAATGAAATATACAAAAAAGTTTTGTTTTTAAGATTTGAGTCTACAAAATAATCAAAACATCATCAAATTTTATGAAATATTTATTATAGTTATAAAAAAAACTGAAAAACTACGAGAAAAGACTAAAAGAACTGCATCGATTTACCTTCGAAAATACTGGCGCTGTATGTATACTGACCCTTTTAGGGAACAGGCGTGATTTGCACTGGCTGGCGTTAGCGCATGAACTATCAGACCTGGGCCTCCCTTGGGCCTTTAGTCCCTACTACTATCTAGATTTTTTAGGCGAGCTAACCAAAGGCCACCCTTTATTCATAAATGAGAAATTTTACTTTAAAATTTTGATTGTTCCTTCAAAGACTCAATTGAACACACGGAGGGTTAAGTATCGCTAAAAAATACCACTTTATGTCTCTTGATAGATATATTGGTGCATTTTATGCAGGGATGAGTTTTGTACGTATATGAGATGATAAAAAGGGAAAAAATGAAGGGGAAATGAAGTGAGCATTGGTCAGCGAAAAAGGACTGAAACAGGTGAGAGTTTGCTGACCGACTAGAATCCTCAGAGGGACGCGTTGCATAACTCGGAATGCACGGTAATTATCGAGCACGTTTGAGTAATAGAGAGTCTGAGATCCGCTCAATGATCGATCTGCTCGGAGTTGTGCGTGAAATTGCGGTCCATTGCTCGAGGACAAGGGACACGGCAATTATTCGACCACAGCTTCATTTCTACTGGAATTTCACAGAGCACGAGCCTCTGTCTTACGTGACTCTATATCTCGATCTCCGCAATTCCTTGCCCGGCAAAATCAATCACATTGTCGATAGAACCCTCTAGTCTGATCGACCTTCGATATAGACCCAAAAAATGCAATTCCAATGGAACTATAGTGAAATTCAAAGAAGTTATTCTTGCTAAAAAAGTTTTTGATTTTTTAGGTATTTTCTGCTGTATCTGCTCAGGTCCTATCACTACAAATATCCGACTATAAAATATTCGGAAATACATTATTAATTTATATCTACCCAGAAAAATCAATGACATTGTCAATAGAACCCTATAGTCTAATCGACCTTCGATATAGACCTTAAAAAATGCAATTCCAATGGAACTATGGTGAAATTCAAAGAAGTTATTCTTGCTAAAAAAGTTTTTGATTTTTTAGGTATTTTCTGCTGTCTGTTCAAGTCCTATCACTATAAATATCCGACTATAAAATATTCGGAAATACATTGTTAATTGATATTTACCCGGAAAAATCAATCACATTGTCCATAGAACCCTCTAGTCTGATCGACCTTCGATATAGACCCAAAAAATGCAATTCCAATGGAACTATAGTGAAATTCAAAGAAGTTATTCTTGATAAAAAAGTTTTTGATTTTTTAGGTTTTTTGATTTTTTAGGTATTTTCTGCTGTCTGTTCAAGTCCTATCACTATAAATATCCGACTATAATACAGTGCACGCCACTTGAAGTGGGACAGTTTAAATGGTGAGTGCTACGGAAACTGTCCCACTTCAAGTGGCGTGCACTGTATATTCGGAAATACATTGTTAATTGATATTTACCCGGAAAAATCAATCACATTGTCGATAGAAACCTATAGTCTAATCGACCTTCGATATAGACCCAAAAAATGCAATTCCAATGGAACTATAGTGAAATTCAAAGAAGTTATTCTTGATAAAAAAGTTTTTGATTTTTTAGGTTTTTAGGTATTTTCTGCTGTGTCTGTTCAAGTCCTATCACTATAAATATCCGACTATAAGATATTCGGAAATACATTGTTAATTGATATTAACAATAAAAATATGATCATTGTAAAAATGGTTCTGCACTGGCTACAAATCTTCGTAATAGTACATAAATAGAAATATTTATCATAAATCAAGATCCAAAGTGATTTATGCCTCTCCATTTTAGTTATTGAAGCAAAATTAAAATTTTTTTATTAATTTCTTTACCTAAGTTCTAACGGTGAAAACGTCTCCATTAATCATTTCAAATATTCGTATTGATTTAAAAAAAATTATATCGTATAAAGATGATTTTCTATACTTAAAAATTTGCACACATATTTTCTTTAACATAATACTCAAGTGTTTATGTAATATTGGGACAAAATTTAATATCTAGAAATCTATATATTCACTTATTGTTAATAATTGTAACTGTACATAAGCTTGTTTTAAAAATTGTGATTTGTAACATGAAATATCTTAATATTTCTAGAAAATAAAAATTTCTAAAGTTTTGCACCAATCTTTATACGATGTCTAAGAAGGTCCAACCTATGGTTTCACGTTCAGTTTACGTGGGAATGAATTTTTTGAACGGGATTTATGAATCAAATGCAATATTTTTTATCATTTTCGTCAACTAAAAAATTGATATTTAAGTGAATCGAAATGGGGTACTTAATGAAATATCGAGTTTGACGCACATCATTTCGATAAACCATTTTCAAATTCAGCACGAAAGATTTTCGCGTTAATATGAAAAAAATTTTGAGCCACTTCTGTATGCTTAAAACGTGTCTTCGATGTGACATAATGCGAGATAAGACACCGTCGCTTGGTAAGCTTGCAGCGAGAACAGAGGGTGAGATCTAAAAGGAGTAGCGGAAAGTTGGTCGTATCGACCTGCCGCAAGTGCCAGAATGCTGTACCTGAGGGAAAGAAGCAGCACAAAGGTCTACAAAGGAAGAGAGAAAAAAGATACACAATTTCCTCCAAGCAACTCCTTAATACACTCTCCCTCTATTATCAGCCATCACTAAAAATATTTACAAAATAATCATTCTAATGAAAAGATTCATGCTTTCAACGATGCAAAAAAAAACAAGAAATTTTTTACAATGGCGAAAGTCATTTGTCGATGCTGAATATCCATTAATTGTCAATATTATTTCTTGAGGATTAGAGAGTAGAAATAAATGGAACCAAGAAAAATATTGTCTATGATAAACATCCTCATAGTTGGACACCTAAAGGTTTTTCTCACTTTATCTTTGTTTTCAAAATATTTAGATGAAAAAATCTGCTTCAAATTTATATCTAAATTATTATTTGATATTTTAGCGATCCAAAACTCATCTTATGTTTCAATTTTAAACAATATGTCTAGTAAATAGACAATCGAACGTTTGAACGTGCATAGAATGCTCCATTATTATGGAGCATTGTTGGACAGAATAATCAACCCTGTTTCTAGGGTTGAACGAGCTTGTTCAGTTATTATCAAGATTTTATTAAGCAAAAATAATACATATCTATAAAATAATATAAGCAATTGATGTCCAATTATTGGGACGTTCACTTTATGGGTTCCAAATGAAAATGTGTACTCACCCTCGTGGCCGAAATTTATGTTTATTTTATATTTATCCCTTCGTACTCTGATCACTCGAATCGTCCTTTTCATTCGCTTCAAATGACGTCCGGACTATTTGAGTTGGTCAAACACTCACGAATGAGAAAGTAAGAAAAAAATATTTTTGAAGAAAGAAAGAAAAATACCTTTGAAGAAAAAAAAAAGAAAAATGACACTCAGCAACAATGCTCTCGTCACGATAACATTCGTAAAAAGTTTCACACCCAAAATCACTGTTCCAATCGGAAAGCCCAGAAAAACGCGATTTCGAAAAAGCTCGATATCCTCCGCGATAACTTTTCTCACACTGGCGACAACTTCAACAAACATTCACGAATCGTTCACCTATACTTTTTTCGAATTATAATTCCTCTTCAAATATTCACCAAAACTCTCCAATAGTCAACATTTGAAAAAATAAAACCATGCAGTTGAAAAATCTTCAGAAATGATTAAAAATTACTTTAATTGATTTTTATTTAACGTTTCTTTTTAATATTACCACGATTTAGTTTTAGAGTATCTTTTTCTCACTATGGAAGCTTATACGAGAAAACGTTTGTATGAAAAAACTGTTGGTTTTTATTTTTTTAATTTTGGAATTTAAGTTGAATAATTCAGAAATGATTAAAAATTCCTTTAATT
>JAPYYW010002786.1:0-18258 GCA_030522545.1 Cremastinae sp. A BG-2022a
CAAGACAATATCTTATAAAAATAAAAACCCGGGACTTTGCCTTTAGTTTACACGGGGAAAAAAACTTGATACGGCCCTTAGCGCAAGTACCTCCTTAATCCGGATTGAGGGGAAGCATAATTATATAATTATTTCATGAAACTAATGCTCAAATACGAACATTTTAAAAACAATTCCAGAACACTTGCTACTCAACATTAACGTTACATCTATTATGAAAAAAATTAGTATACAAAAATTTTTTTTAAAAGAACAAGTTAGGTAGTAAATTACCCTACATCAGGGTAAATTTTTGCATTCGAAGAGAGAAAAACAAAAGATAATTTACGCACTTGTTAACATGAAATTTTTTACGAACAAAGTTACATGAACCTTACAAACATATCGAAACTAGCATTCTTCCAAAATATTCTTTATATATTATTGAGTTGCATCTTTTTTATTCGCACCGGATGGTGTTAACAAGAATAGTGTTATTTCATTAATTTTATTTGATTTTATTGATAGAAATCAAATGAAAGTGAGACGAAATTGATGACGAAAAATTCCTCTGTTTTCAGTGACGTGGCTGAAGGACGGCAAGCCGATCGACGAGAAGAGCAGCAGATACCACTTCAGCTCGGACGGCGACAAGAAATTCGAGGTCCGAATAAAGTCTTGTACAGCGGGCGACGTAGGCCAGTACTCGGCTCGTGCGATCGGAAAGACGGGCGAGACGAACGCGGCATTTGCCTTGAATGTGACGAGCCCGAACGATCAATGAATTTCATGAAAGAAGGAAGTAGCACGCGACTACGAGTCATCACTTTTTTTTTGCCATCTCTTACAATCCATCACGAAAAAAAATTCGCCCGAGTTAAAATCCCACAAAGCACAATCGAACGTGCGAGAACGATTGACCGGGTCTTGCATTGTTGCGAAACGACTCTCTCGACCGAATTACCCGCGCTGTACACACGTTTCAGTGTCTTCGAGCACAGCGAGATCATAATAATAATAATTTAAAAAACGAAACGAAACGGTGAACCAAATGAAATGAAGAAAAAAAAAACGAAAGATTAACGAAGAAGCGCGCGGTGATCTCGCGTACGTCATTAGAATGTTTTCATCTAAATGTTCATGTATAAAAGTTTAAGAGAATCATCTATTTATTATTACTATTATTATTACGATTATTACTATTATTACTATAATATTATTGTTACACACTGTCTCTTTTCTTCTTTTCGTGCGTGTGTCCCGTGATAACACGCATGAATGGAATATCAGAGACGCACCTTCATTTGCACGCTAATTTGAGCTTGAAAACGCTGTTCACGTAAGGGGAGCTTTTCCTATCGCAAAAGTTTTCATGTACACACGACGGTTCCGTACGCTTCGCCGTTGCCATTTTACTCTCTGTACACGTTCAAGGTTATCGATACGGGAGAGCCGCTGTCCACGGGACGATATGCGCCTGAGAACGTCGCATTCTCGAGCTCGACTCTAATGCCACGACGTCCTTGCGAATATCGTCTTTCAATAATTTCTCTTTCATCTCTAGACTTTATCTCTCTCTCTCTCTCACATTAACTTATTCGTGGACATACTCTCACGTAATCGTGATAACTCTGAACGAGAAACGACAACGGGCGTCAGGCACGAATTCAATATCTCTCTCTCTCACACGATCTTTTTCTTATTCCATGTAATCGTACGAATCGTCGTGTTAGATTTGTTCGAAGACTGCTTGCGTTACAAGAAAAAATTAAATTGAAAAAAAGCCACGAAGGGGAAAAACATATAAAGTTAATAAAAATTTATGATTCAAGGTGTACGATTTGAGAGATTTTATTTGATTCCAGATATCCAACGAGATTTTTTCGTTCCTTCGAAAGTTTCGGCAGCGTTGTCTTTTAGACACTTATGCTTGCCTGAAAACAAAGAAGTAAAAATTAATCATATTTTGAGGTTTATTACGGCTTTTCTTGTTAAAAATGATTACCTGCTCAGGTAGAGAAATAATGGTGTGAAGACTGTCCGGATCGATCAGATTGAAGCAGCCCAGGCGCTGTTTGAAGCAATCCGTGGCTGCGTCCTTCAGTTCCTTTGTGTAGATCTTCAATCTGTCATAAGTGGCTCTCCATGGTCGCTGGTCATCAACGGTTCGATTGTGATTGGCTCTTATCAATTGTCCCACCTCGACAACGGCTCGTCCTCCACTGTGCGCAAAACTGATGAGATATGGCCAATTCACAACTTGCTGGTCAAAGACACTCGGCTCGTTTTCCGGCACCCATACGTGAATATTGTGGGGCGAATGCCTTCCCTTCTCCCAATCGATAAAATCCTCTACCAAATACGTTCTCTTCATATTTCGCTTGATAACTAAAAATAATTGAGAAATTTATTTCTCATTTTAATACCTTTTCTAAAATTCTTTCGAACATTTTGTTTTACTCACTTGATCTGTACGCAATCAAATAATGAGAGTGATCTGTATTTCTCGTCCCTACGAGAGATACAATTGGATTGTCGTAGTCGTAATCGTAATCGTAGTCTAATGAACAGCCTTCGGAGATAAATTTTGGATCTAACCGTGGTCCCGGTGCATTGTGCGGCCATCTATTGATGATTGGATCGTAAATGAAATAGAAAGATTTGTGATAAACGAATTTATTGTTCCTGACACAGGAAGGAGGTACTTCTGTAAATTCTTCTGGGATATCAGCTCCTTCCGACCATACACCTGAAAAAAGGCCACTTAAATTTCTCGTCAGAGACTGAAATCTTTCAGTTTATAGAAATCAATGGAGAGAGCGAGACCAAGGATCGAAATAGAGAAAAAGAGGCTGTAAAAATCTAATAAAAGTGTGAAGACCTGGTAATAGAAAGAAAACAGATTATTCCAGTTATAAATGAGAAAGTTTACCTGTATGAACGTCGAAGATATCGACACTGGACAATTTGCACCTGTGTCGTCCAACACCTCCAAAAAGGTACAATTTATTCTCGATAAACGCGACAGCCATGTGCCGACGTGGTCGGGGCAATCTACGAAAAAGAGCGTGAGGAGTAATCTTCCTTCACTTTTAGAAAATGGAACAATCATTGCAACATACAGTGTGACGATCTGCCACTTTTTATAAAAAGGACAATAACGCCATAGGGCCGTGTTGAAACATCCTGAGCCGATACCCTGCTCACCTCCGACCAAATAAATATTAAAACCTGTGAAACAAATAATTGATCAACATTGGTAATGAGATTCAAAAGTAAGAAGAACGTTTTTAAGTACACACCTCCGCCTGTCAGTTGCCTGCCCGTGATTTCTTTTCCATTGTCTTCAAAGGTCGTGTGTATCTGTGCATCTGTCATTTCTGCCAACTCCTGTATAGTTTTCCCGTTCCATGACCAGACACTGAGAGATTTATTGAGCTTGTGACCAACCACACATTGAACATAACGCTTCTTTTTACGACCTAGTATTGTTTTTACATACTCTGAATCACCATTCAAGAACTGCAAAGGAAAAATCGTGTTAGCTTTTTTTTATTGCATAGAATTCAGCAGTTATTGTTGATACCTGTGAAAAAGCTTCGGGCAGGTCCTTTGGTAGTTCATTGTGACTTCTCCACTCCTCTTTGACGGCTTGCAACTTTTCCGGGCTGCTTCTCACATTGACATTGAGTATGAGTTTCAAAAAATTCTCTACAGGCAATTTCGTGAGAGCTGAGTACGAGAGCTCATCAAATCTGTCCAAACAAGTCGCCAGAGCTACATCTCTCAGAACTTTCAAGCCAAGATTCTCGGCTAGGAGCCAAATTTGGAGCATGTTGTTCGGTGGAAGTCGCATGCAGATTATCATCTCAATTATGTGCTCTGTCAATCTCTCTGCCATGAAAACAACGCTGAGCTCCAATAATTCCAACAATTCTGAGTAGTGACCCGTCAGAAATATTTCCAGTGAGGCTCGTACGAAGAAAAAATACTTTGGTGAGTGAATGACCCTGGTGTGCTCACCTTCGTTGTTAACCCAATTTACGAAGTGCTAAAATTCAAAAAAAAAAAAAACAAAAACAAAAACATTAATATTCCGAACCGGCATTGTTTGTTTACTATTTTGACATTTCGTATTCAAATGTTTTCACGTAAATTTCGTGATTTTGTTGAAATTTTATGTAAATTATACGTACATTGAGCGTACGCAGAGTTATATCGTAATTTATCCTAAATTCATTTTGAACGTGATCCTTGAAGTTTTCGGAAAACAACGAGGCGAAGTAGAGACTGTAATCGGCCAGTTTTTTTTTGTTCGCTTGGACTCTATTGTTACCGAGCACGAGTGTGACGAGTTCATCCTCGCTCTCCTCATTTTTATTATCCATTATAATTCGTTCAAACTAGTTGATAAATTCAAACGGAGTATTCACTTCGGCTTTATTGTGCATCAATTTTTTTTACAAACAACCCTGTTGACGCGCGAACGCAAACTGACCGCAAATCCGAGTGGGAGAACTGGAGACCTCTGGACTCTTGTGTTTCCGCCAATCGGTGTCACGCGTCGTCGGCGGCTCAAAACCGCAGACACGTCAAAATCACCTGTTGATGACACAACTCCGTTTTACAGCTGTCAAAAAGTTGCGTCCTCTTAAAAAAAAAAATTCAATCAATAGGAGATGATTTTCGTCATGAAAAAATGAATAGAATATCAATATTTTCATTAATATGCAAGATTTTGACATGAAAATGTTGAAGAGGGCGCTGTCCTCTTTCGCCGCTCCATCGACGCAATAAATGCTCGTTACAAGTTACAAACACGCAGTTCGCTAGTTCGCAGTTGGAGACTGGAGTTCGTTCATTGCTGATCGTTCTGGATTGAAATAACTTTATTTTTTTTATCATTTCACAAGGTACGTATCCATTGCATCATATATTATATGTTAAAAATCAATAATTTGATAAATCTACAATTTAATTCTATCTTATTCGAAAGTAATTTGAAAAACGTTTGTTGCCGGGTGTGACGTTTCGTCTTCTCGTTTGTCATGAATACATTTAATAAATGATATAAATCTTAATAACGATAGATAAAGTTTAACGTGGTGTAAATTTGCGAAAATTTTTTATTGCAATCGCACGTACGAGTTACGCAAGTCGATGCGTGGAATCGGTCATTGATATTTTCGGCTGCGTAATTTGTTATGCCGGTTGAGAGGCGCACGTAATTTTGATTCCTTTTCAGGATGTCGGAGGCGCGATTGGACATAATAATATTCGGGGCTACCGGTTTCTCGGGGAAATATACTGTAAAGGAAGTGCACAAGTTCTCCAAAATAAAACCATTTACTTGGGGAGTGGCAGGTAGAAACAAGGAGGCACTTGAAGCAGTTGTGAAGGACTTTGCCCCAGGAGCAGGTATCATTTTGTGAAATTATGCATATTATATACAATGATTGTCCATATTTTGTATAAAAAAAGATCCATCCAGATAATAAAATCCCATGTTGATTTCTTACTCCAAAAATAGAAAATGTGCCAATAATCGTCGCAGATGTAAAAGATGAAGAGTCACTGAAAAAAATGGCTGAACGCTGCAAAGTGCTTGTCAATTGCTGTGGACCTTACAGATTTTTTGGAGAGCCTGTTGTAAAAGCGTGTGTTCAGGCTCGCACTCACCATGTTGATATCAGCGGAGAGCCACAGGTATTTTTTTGCAAAATCTTGATTACTGCAAACTTCTAATTTTACTAACATTTGTATCATGGAAAAAAAAACTTTTTAAATTTCTATTGTTTTGTTTCTAATGGTTAAATCTTGTATTTACAGTATATGGAGAGAATGCAATTGGAATACAACAAGGCTGCTAAAGAAGCCAAAGTATATGTCATCAGTGCTTGCGGTTTTGACAGTATTCCCTGTGACCTTGGCATTATATTCACCCAAAAAAAATTCGGAGGTGAGATAAACAGCGTGGAAAGTTATCTGCACTCCTGGTCAACGGTTGAAGCAAAAGGAGCAGCATTGAATTATGGAACTTGGGAATCAGCTGTTTATGGCCTTGCACACGCCAATGAATTGAGAGCCTTGAGAACAAAATTATTTCCTGAAAGATTGCCTGAATTGAAGCCAAAGCTAGCACCGAGGTAATCTCTTTTTCAACCTGATTCGTGAAAAGAAAAATGTTTGGATGCTCTAAAGATGAACAATTTTTTTTTGTTTTATGGGACAATAGATCTGTTATTCACAAGAGTGAAGTTTCGGACGGCTGGTCTCTACCGTTTCCCGGGTCCGACAGGTCTGTTGCTATGCGCACACAGAGAATTTTATTTGAGAAGAATAAACAAAGACCAGTGCAGATTCAAACTTATATGACCTTAAAGTGAGTTTTTTTTTCTTTCTTCGCATTTTAAGATTTATATTCACACGACGACCTTGCCAAAATGTCCTTTCCCATTCGTATTTTGTAGGACACTCATGAGCGTCATAAGCGTTGCCATAATCGGTGGCGTGTTTTCCTTACTGACCAAATGCAAATGCGGCAGAAGTCTTCTCCTGAAAGTGAGATTTTTATTAATATTATTTTTTTAAATTGTCCCGTTTTAAACTTGCATTTTTAAATCGCGCCACGTCATTTTAGTATCCCAGATTCTTCTCCGGGGGTATGGCCAGTCGCGAAGGACCGCCAGTCGAAGTGATGGAGAACACGCACTTTTCCATAACGTTCAAAGCTTCCGGGTGGACGGAAAAGCTTGCTGAGCCGACCGACGTGCACACCGATCCGCCGAATAAGGAAATGATCACGAAAGTTACCGGTGTAAATCCTGGATACGGTGCGACTTGCACGAGTGTGGTTCTTTGCGCCCTCACCATTCTCAACGAATCTGACAAAATGCCTTATGAGTGAGTTTAAAAAAAATTCGTGTTTCACCTGTACTGCTTATTTATGGCTAATTCTTTGAATAATTTCAGGGGAGGAGTTTTTCCCCCTGGTGCCGCGTTCGCTGAGACTTCACTGATCGACCAACTGAACAAAAACGGCCTTACATTCGAAGTACTTTCTTCCATTGAAAAATAAGGGTAAAACAACCATACAGCGTACCTTTATTCGGAGCTTTTTTGGAGCAGAAGAAAAAATAGTTTATGGAGGATTTACTCTTACAGTTCTCGAACACAATTTTTTATCTCCTTTTTACGAATAACTCACGATTAGGGCTCAAGCGGTCTTTTTTTTACGTTTTTTACTCGAATTTTGCACTGCATTGTATGCGATAATCAAACTAATGGTATTATTCCTAAACTTTCGTGTTTTTGTAGAAATTATAGACACCATTTATGATCTGAGCGTGCTTTTAATGATCTAAAAATAATCTCTACGATTGAAATATAGAGTTTGTATTACTGTTGATTAATAAATGCTTCGTTTTCGATGAATAATTCAGTATTTTTAATTTCATTCAAATTAGGAATTCAATTTCGGAATTCTTAATTAAAATCATCGCGTTGAAATAGGAAGAATTTGAAAAGATTCGAAAAAAATCTCCCAAAGATGTCGCTGCGCCACTGCTTTTGAGCTTCAAAGGATTTCCAACAGACTGCGCTATCGATTGGCGCGAAAATTTGAAAAGTCGCCACCAATACCAGCATCATCTGTCGAGGGCTCCAGAAATATTTATTGCAGCAACTGGTAGCGTATCGTATTTTGCAAAAGTTTAATTTAAACTAATTTAATTTAATTTAAACTAATTTTAAAAAAACCATTAACATTGATTTTTAAATGGTCAAAATTAAAAAAAGAAAAAATTTAGTACCACTTACACGCCTTTTCTTACCTCGAATTCGTTTGAAGAAAAGAGATCTTTTTGCATACGAAAAAATCCCATATTTTCGTAATGAAAACGTTCAGCGAGCCTAAACACCAGCTATGACGAATTTTTTCATAGAATCGGCGTTATTGAAAAAACGTGTCAATAGCGAAACGTTTCTCTTTTTCGCCGTCGTGACCGTGAACGAGAAACATGGTTCTTCGTCGAGAAACGAGCGGGAGAGGACACAATAAAGGGGGAGGGAGTCGCATTGCTGAGGCGGAACAGTGCGGTGTAATTTTCGTTAACATCCGCAAACGTAATATCTGGCATTCTCGTTGAAGCGAGAAAGAAATCGCTTCGCGTTTACGCTAAATACTACCGAGGATAAGACGAAGAAAAAAAAGGAAAAATTTTATCCAGTTGAACACATATGAGCGCAAGCTGGTGGGGCTAAAAGTCTCGGATATATAAGTGGAAGTCTGTCGGCCTCGCACCGCTTTACAAACGAAGTCGTTGCTCCGGAAGATCGACACTTCTGTCTCATTGTTGACACAGAGCCGTTCGCTCGCGAATTCGCGTCTCTCCATCGTTTTCTCCCGTATACCGTCGTCGACCGTCAGATTCCCCGAGAAATACGGATAAAACGCTGAAAAATAATCGTCGAACGATGAAGGAAGAGAAGGAAGTGAGGAACAGTGTCATCGAGAACAGATTGACTCGGTGCTCGAACAAAGGTCGGTTGCATTCGTCTATCACATTATTGACATTTTTTTATTGTATTTTTCACTCGCTAGAAGCAAGAGTGCGTGAAACAAGCGAGTGACCCAAATATTATCTCGAATTTCGTCATAAAATCAGCGAAATGACGAAATTTGACTTTTATAATTTTATCGAACTTCGTGACAATTTGTTAGTCATCCGATTCTCCTTAAAATTAATGAGTTTCTGAAATGATGCAAAATTTGCATCATTATTCTTGCTCTGTTTCACGCCAACGAGCCGTAAAATTGCGTCTTCACCCTTCCGCTTTCCACGAGCTTTGTCAAACAATATTTCAGGAAAATTCATTCTAGAATATCATACAGAAGTTTCGTAAGAAAAGCTTTGAAAAAAAGTGAAATTTCACGCATCGAGATTAATTTTTTTTCTATATTATTATAAAAATATACTCGTAGATTTTTTGCTCTTGCTCTTTTTTGCTAAAAAAATCTCGATTGTCTCCGAGCGCAATTACGAGAAACACGTTTCCTCATTCGCGTGAAATTAAAAATTCTTGAGCATTGTCGAGCAGGCGATGGAATTTGAGGGGGGAAAAAACAATGTTACGCAGAAAACGCGCGCGCGACAAGATTTTATGTATCAAGACGTCGAGTCAAGGAAATGAGAATGAGAAGAAAAAAAAATATAATCTAGACGGCGATGGATTTCCAGTAATGTTAATGAGTAATGGAGCAAAGTGTAGGCCTACGTTACACATATAAAATAACTCGCCGGAGACAATGAATAAAAAAAAAATGAATTTTATCGAGGTCTCGTTCAGCCTCCGGAGACTCCAAGGCCGAGAACGATATCCTCCCATTCGGGATTTTCCCATGCCCGAAGGATTCGTCATTCGTGTATTTAAAGAAACATCATTTCACCGGGCCTCGTCGAATTAGACTCAATTGCATGGCGATTGGTTCACCCTCGAAGCGCTCGTCGAAGAAAATTGTCGATTCGAGGTTAATTAACGTCCGGAGAGTTCAATCGCTCGAATTTATTCTCTCGTCGCGATGAGAAACGGGGCCTCCGTGTAAATGTGACCGGAAGTCGAGAAATATAATGAGAGAAGGATAAAATACGTGACAAATAAAAAGTTTGTGCGGGAGAGTGAGAGCTAGGCTGGGAAATACGTGCGAGAAGGATGACGAAGTCAATTCCCGAGGTAAAATCCAGGGAATCCCTACCACAGGCGCTCTCGTCCTCGTGACGTAATCAACCAGGAGTCGCGCTCTCGCAGCTTTTTCAATCACGCGCAACGTTCGGACTCTCCGGAAAACCCAGCACGGCTCTTTTCTCCTCCATTTCCAGGGAGTTTGTCATTTTAAAAAGTCTAATACATGTTTCTTGCTTGACAATCGATATTCTCGACTCATTTTATATCAATGAGCGCCAAGGCCGACTGGCTATTTTTTCAAACGAACACGTATTTTAATTATTAAAAATTTCTTAATTATTTGCATTTTTCATTAATTGAAAGCAATGAATAATTCGTATGCGATATTCGAGATTTAAAAAATGATAAAAATATCGTTCGATTTAGATCCACGAATATCACGACGAAAAAAAAAAAACGATCGCGAGTTGTGCACAGGTGTCAAAATTCGAAAAAAAAATGTATTCCAAGGTTCCCGAATGTGAAAATTGATTGAAAAATTGATTTCACGACTCGGCGATTACTCGTCGGGGGGAAAGAGAGTCGTCGATGAAGTCGAGTGAGAAAATAAAGGACGAAGGGCGCGGGAGCGAGACGCGAATGCCCGCTTTTCCCCGGTACGGGGCGACGACTGCGTGAAACGCGTGTTTTACCAACATAAGGAGCGCGCGACTAGCGAGCGGCATTCGGAACTCGGAATTTCGGATAAAACGTCGCGCGTCCTGCTACGGTTCAGTCTGACGGCGTCACTCGAGCGAGAGCGACCTCGTGGCAATCCCGGCTGTCACGCCAGCGTTTGTTGCCTCGATACGAAACAAATAACCAATTTTTCCGACCTGTCGATTCTCCGAACCGCGAGATCTCCAACTTTTTTTTCCCGCTTTTCGTGACATGACGCATTTTTCTCAATAATTCGCTCAAGTCCCGTGCGATCACACTTTTTGTTTACGTCGACCTTACATCTCGGACCAGGGCGCAACTCAACTCCGTGAGTTATTTTCACACTGAAAAAAATCACGATTGTAGATTTTACCAACAAGTGACAACTGCACTCATTTTTTTTTAGAATCAAATTTATTTTTATATTCAGGCCGTGTTCGGTTTTTTGGCTATCTTTACCGAAAACCGTTGGAACCCTGCGTTAGAAGATAGGAAATTCAGTATACTGACAGTACTGTCAGTCAATTTCCGAACACGGCCTCATTCAAATATATCGTTGTCTCGGTGCTATCAAGGTTTGAAAAAAAGTTTTGAACGAAAAGATTTGAAAGCAAGATTTCTCAAGATTAACATAGATTTTGATAGAAGAAAAAGTGATAAAAAAAACGTTCGTCGTGAAATAACACGAGTCGTTTTACGAAGTTTCCCTTCTTGAAAACAATTTTGTATTTTTTATATACTGTTTTGAAAAATATGCAAATTTTCTAAAGATATCTTGGAATGTAAATGGTCAAATTAAAAAAAAAAATTCTCGAATGTTTGAAACTTATATCTTTAATCTTGTAGTTTTTTGAAAAATAAATCGTCATAAGGATATCTAATCATATTGAATGAGTATTAAATAAGCGATATTTTATTCTAAAGATGTCAAAATTGAAGCGATAATTTTTATTTTTAATTCGTCAAGGTGTTAATTGATATTTTAAATGTAAATAGACATTTTCATGTATAAGTAACATCTAATTTATAAGTGCTAAATACTTGAACTACCTAAAAGGTCAAAGGAAATATAATTGAACTATAATTAAAACAAAATCAAAATAAAAGATCATTAATTCTATAATAATCGATACAGTTGTCACTTTTGCATACCAGGAGAGAATTTTGTACGAAAAATGACTATATTATTTTACACGAAACAGTTTGGATAAATTTAAGGGTTTTAGATTCAAAATTTTACATAAAAAATTAAATGAAGAATAAATATGAATGAATATGTTTTATATGAAAAATTCTAAAAATTTCTAAACTTTTATCACAATACGACAAATTTACAACTGAGAAAAAAATTTTGTTGGAATGGCCAAATATAACTTAGTAATCTTGTGAACATTACTATCCTCCATTACCTTTTTAATACGTGCTTCATAACTATTTATTCAGAGCAGAGTACATTCCTGATGATTTTAAATTTTTCGTGTGTTATTCATTTCGTAATTAATAATGTCATTCAAATAACCACCTTTTTAAACGGTAACATTGTGATTCGTATCTCAAAATTTTGTTGTCAACATTTTTTCTGTATCATTATTTTCCTTATTTCCAAATTTTTTTAAATTGCTTTTCGTCAATTATCCATGGGGCGTCTTTCCTTGTTTCTCTGTAAGCCCTACCGATCTGCTCACTATAAATACACAACAATCAGCCAATGGCAGTCAGTAATTATCTGGCCATCACCTAAATTATTTCATTTCTAAGACACGTCGATCTTCCGAGCGTAGCTTTAAACACGATAAACTAAAGTTTGTGTGAACAAGTAATCACGTGTTATTTCATTTGTTGTACGTAGCTCCCCACAATTTTTTTGTTTCAATCAACATCTTAATCATTTTTTTCAATCAATTTAAATAGAATAATAAATTTCTATTTAAATTTAATAATTTAAATTCCAACAATTCTTTTTTCGATGTAATAATTTTTCGTGTAAAATTCTCTCCGTGTAGTAAGATCTAGCGTACTTTTTTTCAAGACTCCCTCGAGTGTTTCATCAAATAATTATTCCCTGCGATCGAAGATCTTTCTCGGGACCGATTTTCCACTATTTTTGAACGATTTTCGAAAAAATTTCGCCCGTCGTATATTTTTTGAATTTTTGTTCACGGAGTCTTGTTTAGTTAAATAAATTTCGGGCGCGTCAGATTTGAATAATTGAATATTATTGATTAATCGCGAGACGGGCCTTTTCGCGAAATGAAGAAAAAAAGATAAATCTAGTGATTGATCGGCTGGAGACAAATTATTCATCGGATTATCGCGAAATTCGCGGGTGTCAAAAATGGAAAAAATAAAGAAATTCGAGGCGAAGATAACAATCAATGATTTGTATCGGTTTTTTTTTCGACGTCTTGTTTTTACTTTATGTCACGATGACATGCATTTCCTGCTCACGAGTGGCCAATTGACAAAATTTATCTCCGTTTTCGAGGCACGTTGATCGATCAGATTGAATTTTCCTCTCGTCGATCGAATCGAATTCAAGGACAGCGGCGACCGGTTCTACTTGAGATCCGATCGCCGAAAGCTATAATTCTTTCGTATATTTTCTCTTTCTGCGTTTTTGGTCGCGTGTCCAAATCGGAATCGGATGTAATTGCGTTCTAATTTCATCGTAGATCTTCGATCGCGTCCACGCGTTTATCCTTGACTCTTTGAATTATTTTTATTTTTTTTTTTCGACTTACCATGACGTATTCGACGCATTTCCAGATTCGGTCGTTTCGCGAATGAGATCCGAGCGAGCTTAGAGAGCGAGGAGATTTTTGAGCGTTAGGAGATAAATCTTCACCCGGAAAACCCCGTTTTCTCGATAATAAATGATGAACGGTACGAACACCGGAAGCTCGATCGTCGAGGACGAGTCGAGGAAGCAAACGCAGGTCGCTAAAAAGCCCGGACCCCTCAGAACCGTGTCCTGGAACGAGAATGTCGCCGAAGGTGATTTCGAGATCGCGGGAACGCCGAAAACGCCGAGAACCTCGACAACGCCAGGTACAGCAAATTTTCTGTTACCAGAAAAAAAAAAAGCGAAACAAAAAAAAATTGAAATCGAGGGTTCGAAAAATTTCGATTTCATGCATTTTCCATTCAGGAGGCTAAAAATTCTCGACACAGTCAAGTATATTTCTCAGCATATATTAAATAATAATTGGAAAAGAGCGTTTGCGTGACATTGTTCGCGAAGAGAGGCAAAACGAGGGAAAAATGAAAAGAAATGTTGATTTCATTTCATTTCGCGATAATTCCAGGTACAACTCAGCAAATTTCCTATTGTCAAAAAAGTAATGAAAAGATGAGATTCGCGTGTGAATGTTCACGAAGAGTAGCAACATGATCGACAAAAGAACTTAAAATTTCGAAAAAAAGTATGATTCTATTACGTTTTGAAATATTTCTGATGTCTGTAGCTACTCGGTAAATTTCTCAGCAAACAGATTAGAATATAAATTAATAGAGATCATAAAATATACATAGAATTAATAAAAATTAAATTTTTGTCAACAGAAAATTTGTTGACAATAAAGAAATAACAAAAAAGAAATAATTTACGTGAAAGTATTCTCGAAGAGAAGCAAATGCTCGACAAAACAAAACTCAAAATCGAGACTTCGATCAAAGGACTAAAAATTGGTAATAACGCCATATAAAACTCATGAAACGTCTCGTTATCAAAAAAGTAATAAAGCAAAGAGATTCACGTGCGAAATATTCACGAAGAAAAAAAACTGGAATAAGCAGAGGGTACAAAAAACGTAGATAAGGTAAACGTCCCAATAGTCGAACAGCTAAGGGTTTTCTCACTTAATCTTTATTTAAAAAATATTCGAACGAAAAAATCTGCTTCTAATTCACATCTTGACTATTGTCTGATATTTTAGCAATTCAAAACTCATTCAATGTATTCATTTTAAATATTTCTAGTAAATAAATTCTTGAATGTTTGAATATGTAGAATTTCCCAATATATAGTTGGACAGAAAGTCGACCCTGTCTCTAGGGTTGAGCAAGTTTTTTCTAATAAGTTAACGTTATGAAAAATACACTTCTTCGTATAGGAAAAATAACCCATATGATTCTACACTGAAATAAATCACGATAGTAGATTTTATCATAAAGTGACAACTATGCTAATTATAACTAAATATATAATAGGTTGATTAAAAAAAAAAGTTTTTTTCTTTTTTCACAGAAACAGGTTTGAAAGTTTCATTTATACATAAAAAGAAGCCTGTACAAATTTGAGCTCTTTATAATAATTTTAACAGGGGGCGCATCGCACTTTTCGATTTTCCATAAGATTAACATGGGAACAGCTACGTTTTCTCCTTCAGATTTTTGTAACTATCTAACGATACATCAGACAAAAAAGTCTCAATATACATATTTTTATAGGAAATTCAACGCTCTACAAAAAAGTTTTCTTGTAAATTTTTCGTTAATTTCACCATTTCAAAGATATTTGAGGTCAAAGTTGAAAAATCGAAAAAATCATTGTTTTTCATTCATAAATCACTAACTAGTAACCAGAATAAAATGGACAATATATATTTTTGTAGGAAATTCACTGATCTTCAAAAATGGTATCTTGTGTTTAGTCGATTAGATGAAGCGTTAAGAAGATATTCGTATCTAAAGTTGAATACTAAAATTGTAGGAAAATGTTTAAAAATCAGTTAACATCAACTTTAGATAAGAATATCTTCTTAATGCTTCATCTAATCGACTAAATACAAGAGACCATTTTTGAAGACCAGTCAATTTCCTACAAAAATATGTACTATCCATTTTATTTTGGTTACTAGTTAGTGATTTATGAATGAAAAATAATGATTTTTTCAATTTTTCTACTTTGAACTCGAATATCTTCGAAATGATGCGATTAACAAAAAATTTACAAGAGAACTTTTTTGTAGAGCGTCAAATTTCCCACAAAAATGTGCTAGGACTTTTTTGTCTGATGTATCGTTAGATAATTACAAAATTTTGAAGGAGAAAATGTAACTGTTCCTATATTAATCTTATATTATTTGTACAGGCTTCTTTTTATGTATAAATAAAACTTTTAAACCTGTTTCCGCGAAAAAAAGAAAAAAAAATTCTTTTTTTTTAAATCACCCTAATATATATATTTATCGTAAAATAAAGTATATATTTAGGTTGGAATCTATACAGAATATAATTAGTTCCATAATAATTAGTATAGTTATCACTTTTGTATACTATAAAATTTATAATTTTTTTCTCTCAGTGTATTGATAAAAAAATAATTGAAATATAAAAAATAATATAACGAAAATTGTCCAACTATCGGGACATGTCCAATTATTGGGACGTTTACCTTACTCCATGAGGACTTTGCACGGAGTGTCAAAATTCCGAGGATCGGGATAATTGGGAGAGTCCGAATGCTCCGGCTCGTTTTTTATCAAACGTGTCCGATCCTTGGGAGGATTTCATGCACTTTTGTTATGCCTCTTTCTGGGTTAATCGACCACACCGGTCCTGTCTCTCTCTTCTTTTCCTCCCTCCCCGAGTCCCCTGGCTCCTCGAAGAGTTTCTCGATCTACAAGAGAGATAAGAAGCGTGAGAAACAAAAGAGTATACAGTTACGAGGACGACAAGCCACCGCGTCCGGTGTGTATAACTGTAGATTCACGAATATCCATCCTATACTCTGTCATATTGTGTGTATGAAAAATCGTGCACGCGACTCTTCCTTTTTCTCCTCTCGCGTATACGTATTATTAATCCTTTTCCCCCTTTGTCACCGCGCGATAACGATCCTGCCGACGAGCGATGAGTAAAAGCGCGGGAAACGGTGACTCGAAATATTTTCCCCCCTTCATCTCCGAGATTAAAAATCTGGCAACCGGTGGTGCCGATCGGAAAACAATTTTCGTTTCGGCATCTGTCGCGAGCGCGCCACGACACGAGTCGAAGAAACTAGACGGCAACGAAGCGCAAATTTACGCGATAGCGCGAGGTCGAGGGAGAGAAAAAATTGGCGATTTATTACGTCCAAAGTCGATTGTTCGTCGACCCTAAACGGGAGCGACGCGCGACAATCTGGAAAAACATCCGCACGCGTCGGATGAAAATCTTTTTCGCGCTCGTATGGAAAAAGATGAGGAGAAGAAATAATCGGAGATCTTTTATTGCTGTTTTTCCAGTTTCTAATTATTCAGGATTTCTGAAACCTCGTTCGATTAATTCGTTCTCGATTTCTTATCCGGCCATGTCATCGGATCTTTTATTTCAATTATTCAGATCGGCCAACGACAAAATGTCGAGATTTTTTGTCACTTATTGAAAAACAAATAACAATAATAAGGTTGATGGATTTGTCGCTCTCGATGTTTTCTCGCTCTCGCTCGTTTCGAGATAAACGAGAGGGTGAGATCGGCCGCTGTGATTCGTTGCCTCGGTCCGCGATATCGTACTTTATCGGAAAATTACCCTGGACCATTCTATACGGACGAGAAAGAAAAGTGCTCGATTGTTTTTCGATCCCGACGTTTCTCCACTGCACTCGAAATAATCGTCGAAACATTTCTCGGTTTCGGGGTCACGACACGCGATAACGAACAATCCGTGAATCACTTAAAGTCCGTTCAACTGGCTCAAACTTTTTCGTCACCCATGTGATATTTTTGTTTTTTGTTTCTTTCTGCTTTTTCCCTTGACTTCCTATTACAAAAATATCTGACAGTGTGTCCGAAAGATAAATCCTCCGTTACTGGCGAAAATGACAGCAAAATGATGAAATTATTAAAAATTAAATTACTAAAATTAATAAATTATTTTCTCTAAAATTCTATTTTTCGCGTTAATCAATTTTAAGCTATTGGTATCAAAATTCAACGCTCGATGTTTTCTGTAAATTTTGAAAATTGCTTATCGACGTTTCAGGATGAATTCGATTGTACCTGCTCTCCGATGAAATTCTTCGGATTTGTTTGAAACTGTTGTTATTGTAATGAAAAACTTGTAAAGCATCCGAGCAAAATTCATTGCACCCGGGTGGAACAGTAGACGTTACTGATACCGTTCGCGGATCGCTATATCGCGGTTCAAGGCGAAATCAATACGAGAAGCTCTTTCGCCACCCGCTACGCGAGAGCACGAACACGCGCTCCGGCGATTCACACGAGTGAAGAAATGTAACCGAGAAGACCAGCTGACTTTTTTTTCCAGCCACTTCAAGACGGTTTCGAAAAATGTTCGCTATTTTTAATTAACACATTTTCACAGCAAATTCTTGCATTTACTTAAATTTGCAAGAAGAACGATTGGTAGAAATTATTTCTCAAAAATAATCAACGAGAAAAAATTTGCAATTTTATTCACTATTGTTACAGCCAATTTCTTGCCTCTATTTTTTTTATAGAAAAAGATTAATAGAAAGTAATTTTCGAAAAATGTTAACGAGAGACAATTTATGTTTTAATTAGCTATTCATTTTTATTAAATTTATTGTTTGTTGCATCAAATACATAAAATATTTATAAAATTACATATTCGTTGCAGCAAATTTATGAATTTATTATTTTAAAGAGAGAAATATTGTTGGAAATTATTTTGAAAAAATTGTAACGGGTGAAACTTCCTGTTTACAGATCACGAAACTTTTATTTTCATCTAGGTTTGAAACTGAACCTTTGGAAAAACTGGAAGAGTGTTGCAATTTTTAATGACCACTTTTTATGTATTTATTTATTGAAAGAGTAAAGGATTCGTCAAGTATTTAAGGAGGTTGGCTGTAGCCATTTGTAAATGGCGAAAATAAATGAAGTTTTACGTGTTAAAAGTATAGGGAATCGAAATTTGTTAAGGACACGA